>LPNX011183284.1:755812-782874 GCA_001517045.1 Pseudotsuga menziesii
TCAGGTGCACATGATAAAGGAGGGTCGATGATCCATTTCTTTATAATCACTTTCTCCCCTTCCTCCCCTTCAAAACCATTCTTCTTCCAATGTAGGATTATCACGGTTTTCATGATATGTCTATTTATATTGTTCTAGACCTCCTCGTGCAAGATACTTGAGCCTTTCAAGATTATTTTATTCCTTTATTTCCATATTTCCCACATAAGAAAAAGTGATATGAGTTCCCATATCTTATTGAGTATTGGGTTCTTGTACGCCTTAGTGCACCATGCATTCAATGTGCCTATGACATATATCCTTTGTTGATCATTTTGGCGCATCAAGGAAGCCATTTGGTCCCATATTTGAGAGTTGAAAGAAAAACCATCGAAGGGACCATTGACAAGTTAGCTAAGATCTTGCACAGGAAGAAAATCAGGGTCTCTTTCTCTCCACCTAATTCCTTGTGGAGGATTCTAGACCATGCCAAATATCAAGTAGACCCAAAATAATCTAAAGGTTTTTACATGATACCATGTGGTTGTGGCAAGGTTTACATCAAAGAAACAAGTTTCTCGATCCATACAATATTAAAAGAAAACATTGCAGACATCATTCATGAATTCTCTAAGAAATCAATATGAGTTGAACATTCAAGGTCTTCGAAACACTATGTCTATATGGAAAATGAAAAGGTCATAACTATCATTGATCACTACACCAAGAGGCATGTTCCGGAAGCCGTAGAGATAGAAAAAAACCCAAATAACCTAAATAAAGATGATGGTTGGAAATTAATCAAATCATGGACTCTAGTCATCAACCTAATGAAAATAATTAAGAAAAAACCTTTACAAGAGCAATAAAAAAATTTAAAATGATTATAAAATAAAAATAAAGATAAAGATAAAATAAATTAATAATAAGAATAAGAATAATTAATTAAATATAATGAAACAAATAAGTTAAAAAAACCAACAATTTAAAAGGTTTAAAAAAAATAATAATAATAATGATAACAATGATAGTAATTATAATAATAATAATAAAATACAAAATGGTTCATTATTACATTATAAAAAACTTTTAAAGTCACCTCTTAAAATGATCCAGGAGGATCTCCAAGATCGATCAAAATAAAAGTCTTTAAAATGCAAACATAAGTGTGGAGTTGTGTAGAGCTCGGCGAGACATTTCTGGTGATGTTAGCTTTGCACAAAAAAAACTCTAGATGGGAAAGTTATTGAGTTGTGAACTTACAGAAAAACAGGCTAAAAATGGAAAAAAATGGGCCACATGGCACACCCATAGGGTGCCACATGGAATGCACAGTCAGCATGCAGGTGGAACGTTTCAACACCATAGGGTTCCACATGAGCAAGAAGATGAATTGGAAGATGAAGTGGAGCAGCAGTTTGTTGACAAGTGGCATCCACATGGAAGGTGGAATCCAATTGGACCAATCGAAGAGCGCCATGTGGTGATTTGATTGGCCACGTTACAAGGTCGGTCTCCCAAAATATATGGTGTTTTTGGGGATTGAATCTACGACCTCTACCTTTGTCAAATACTCCACTCCATCTACCTAGCCAGGATCTTCGTCGGTGTTTCTTATTTTGCACAAAAGGGACGTGTCAAGGGATTCTCCCTCAGCCCCATGTTTAATATATCCACCATACCATATGGTATACCATCATAGGAACCCACACATTGTGCAATAAACCACGACATTGACGGGTGGGCGAAAACAAGGGCCAAACACCACAACATATTTCATATCAAATATTTGTTACCATATAAAAGGGATGGAAACGAGGCCCACGAGTTTGAACTCGAGACCTCCGCTCCTAGGTTACCACACTTTACCAATATGATACGACCCAATCCTTTGCTAAAGATTAACATATATTATTTTTAAATTTGTTGTGGAAGCCCAACAAATGGGCGTATGGCCATGCATTCGGGCCTCCAAAACCATTATAAAGCCACCATTTCTAAGCCACGATGAGGAGGAGTTCAGCCGTGATTTTTTGTAGTTTGTGATTCAATATTGGAGTACAGAAAGATAAAATATGTCCGGTTCATACCAACAAAGTAGGGATCTTTCTTGAAGTACGTTTCAGATGAGGTCTTGGGAAAGAGGGGTCAACTTTATACTCATTTTTCTTAGAATTTGGAGAGAAACGCAGTGCTACAATCTGTTTCTATGTTTGTCTGACAGAAATCAGAAGTTACTCTAGAACTCGTGTATGTAATATTTTTAAATACTTAATAAGATCGGCCTTCTCATTGGAAGTGTCCGAGAGACGTATCTCGAGAGGGGTGAACTCCATTATCTTCTGTTGTCTGCAATGTTATGGTTTGCATACTTGTTTATTTGCTTATGTGGTTTGATTAAGCATTTAAAATTGTCTTTTAAAAAGTATTTTTAAGAAGTTAAGCATTCAAATTTTACATACAATTTTAATGGTTAAAAAGATCCTTTAAAAAATTATATCAAGTTTGGTATTAGAGAAGATTAACCATTGCATTGTTAGTTTGTGAATGTTAACGAGATCAAGGATTTGTGAGTTTGTGAATGTTAACGAGATCAAGGCTTGAACATGATGAGGGAGAACTTGAGGAATTTGATTCAGAAATTGGTTCAAGAAGAGGTAGAATGGCTTCACCAAAAGGAGAAGTTAGTGCTTCTTCAATCCCATCTGAAGGAGAATTTCTTAAGTATTTTATGAGGATTCAAACAATGGTGGAAGAGTTTTATCGAGATCGAAAGAAGGGAAAACAAGGTGTTCCATTTAATATTGAAGGTAAAGTAGAAGGAGATAGTACAGACCCTCCTAAAACCCCACCATCTTTACCATATTTTCTTGATGGTTCTTTTCATTCTCCAACTGGAAAGCAAAAAGTTGATTTTAATATGCCTCAATTAAAGCTTGATATTAAGTTTGAATTTTCTATTTACAATTGATAACTTAATGCTGAGAAACTAGATAATTGGATCCGTCAAATAGAAGTTTATTGTAGGATTCAAAAGTTCGTTGAAGATAGCATCAAAATTCAATTGGCTTCTCTTAGACTTGGAGGGACCCCTCTCATATGGTGGGAGAGAAGAACACGAGAGGATATTGCCACAAAAGGTAAAATAGTTTCCTTTGTGTATGAGTTTACTGCAACATTAAATAAGAAGTTCTATCTGTTGGGATAGATGCAGGAAGCCATGATGGATTGGCGGAATTTGAGGCAAGGTAAAGGACAAAGTGTGTAAGAGTACACACAAGGATTTAGAAAATAATATTTAGTAGGTATACCTCTTTACACAAGAAAATATTCTCAAGTATATAGGAGGATTATATAAGTATTTGTGTCATATGATACTTATGTTTAATCTTACTAACCTTGATGAGGTATCCGTTCAAGCGACTCATATGGAGTCTAAGGGGAAGAATGTAAATGAAAAATTTTCCAAGAAATATTTCAAACAGATGGAAACAAATTTAAAGGTAAATGGAAAGCTAAGCATACAACTACAGTGAAGAAAGGAGGAGAAAATCCCACGTGCACACATTGCCAGAAAAAGGGTCATGATGCATCCAAATGTTGGAAACTTCACCCGGAACTCAAGCTTGAGAAGTTTCAGAATAAGGAAGACAAGAAGACCACTACTACAACAATCCAACATGATTTTGGATATGAATCTAGGGATGAAACTAAGATTGTTGCTACGATCATTCAAGGTAAAAATCCTTCTACTTTTATTTCAAAGCATGAACTTGTTGTTGGTGAAAGAAAGAGAAGTGAGCTATTTCATAGTAGGGTAATCTCTAAACATACAAAGATTGATACTCTTTTTTATAATGGATCACAAGAAAATCTCATTTCAAAACATATAGTTAGAAAAATTCATTTGGAAACTAAGTTACACCCTAAGCCATATCCACTTGGATGGGCATGTGATAATGCACAACTAAAAGTTACAAAACACTGTAGACTTAGATTTTCTATTACTTCTGGATTTGTTGATGAAGTTGATCTGGATTTGATCCCGTTGGATATATATGGTATTGTGTTGGGAAGACCTTATCTTTATGATAATAAGGCTATATTTTACAAGGAAGATGGCATGTATCAGCTCACCAAATATGGTGTTGAATACATTGTTTGTGCACATCGCATTAAAACTAATCTTTCTTTGGTTTCCGCAAGTCAAATGAAGAGGCTAGTGAATGCTAGTAATAATTTTGTTCTTACTATAGTTAAAGCAAAGAATGTTGGTCAACTTTGAATCTTTTAAGGGATGTGATCCAAAACTTAAAAATGACTTGACTAAAGTTGTACCTGATTATGATATTTTATTTCAAGAACCAAAAGGATTACCTCCTAAAAGAGAAGTCCAACATGAGATTCACTTACAGCAATATGTGCCTTTTCCTAACATTGGCATGTACATGCCTTCAATAATTGAAAATGCAGAGATAAAGAAGCAAGTTTAGAGGTTGCTTGAAAGAGGGTACATTAAGCCAAGTTCCTCTCTGTGTGGTTCACTGATTGTTTTGGTGCCAAAGAAGGATGGAACATGGAGCATGTGCATGGATTACAGGGAACTTAACAAAATCACAATCAAGAACAAGTATCCTCTTCCCCGAATTGATGATATCTTGGATCATCTCAAGAATGCAATTTTTTTCACTAAGTTGGACTTGCGAAGCGGATATCATCAAATTCGAATTCATGGCAATGGCATTTGGAAGACTGCTTTCAAAACTAACCAGGGATTGTATAAATGAATGGTAATTCCCTTTGGGATTTTTAATACACCCAAAACATTTATGTGGGTGATGAATGATGTTTTAGGCCCTTTATTGATGATTTTTTCATAGTCTACTTGGATGATATTTTGATTTTTAGTCGCACTTGGGCAGAAAATGTCAAGCATGTGAAACAAGTTTTGGATGTACTTGTAAGGGAGAAATTGTACATGTCCAAATATGAGTTTGGGAAGACATATGTAGTGTATTTGGGTTACATTGTAGGGGGTGGTGAAGTTAGAATTGATCCCTCTAAAGTGGAGGTCATTGTGAATTGGCCCAAGCCAAATAATGTAACCAATGTAAGGAGCTTCTTGGGAGTAACCCAATACTGGAGGAAGTTCATTGCGAACTTCTCATTCATACCTTCTCCATTACATGCTTTGACAAGCGTGAACAAAGTATTTCAATAGGAAGACAAAGAACAAAAATTCTTTAACACATTGAAAGAAAAGATTAGCACAACTCTAGTACTTGCACTGTCGGATCTATAATAGCCATTTGAGATAGAGACGGATGCTAGTGGTTATTCCATGGGGACAGTCTTAACGCAACATAAAAAAACCAATATGATATCACTCTGAAACCTTCTATAAACCAATAATTAACTATCCTACCTACAATAAAAATTGATTGCATTAGTCCAAAGTGTGAAGAAATGGAAACATTACCTAATGAGTAAAGAAACAATTATACATACTGATAATCAACCACTACAATATCTTCAATCACAAACTAAGCTACACCAATCAAGGCATTTTAGGTGGATGGGTTTTCTACAACAATTCCATTTAATCATTAAGTACAAGAAAGGGATTTAGAAAAAAGTTGCAGATATGTTATCTAGACCTCCAACAAATGCTTTTATTGTCATTCAACAAAGCCCTTTGGTACATTCTAGTTATGTTGAACAATATACTAAGGATGAAGACTTTGAAGAAGTATTTGAATCACTAATGCATGACTCTCAAAATGAAGAATTGAATTATCATGTTCATGATAAGTTGTATCATCTTGGAAAAAAATGTACTCCATAAAGTGAAAGAGTGCATGTGATAAGAGAAGCTCATACTTCTCTCATTTCAAGGCATTTTGGTGTTGGGAAAATTGTAGCATAATTACAAAAATTTTGTTATTGGCCTCAGATGAATGATACTATGTCCAAATATGTAAAAGGATGTATTATGTGTGCAACAAGTAAGCCCAGTAATAGGAAGTTAGGCTTATACACTCAACTTCTTGTTCCTTCTCATCCATGAAAATGTGTCAATGGAATTTGTAGGAGGGTTACCAATGTATAGAAAGGGACATGATTATTTATATGTTTTTGTGGATAGGTAAAGAAAAATGTGCAATTTAATTCTTTGTAAAAAGCAAGTCACATATGAGTTGACTACTCATTTGTTCTTCCAGCATGTATGGGTTCATTTTGGGTTACCTACTTCTATTATATCTTATCAAGATTCCCGCTTTCTTGGGAAATTTTGGTCATCTCTATGGGAACTTATGGACATAAAGTTGAAGAAGAGCACAACATTCCATCCACAAACCGAAAAACAAACTAAAGTGGTCAACCAAACCGTAGAACATATTATTCAAGGATATTGTGCCAAGCATCCTAATCTTCGGGATGAGCAGTTGCATTATGTTCATCATGCCTACAACATACCCATACACTCTTCAACATAGAAGTCTCCATTTGAAACATGTTTGGGATATTTTCCAAAATCTCCCTTAAACTGTGTTTTCAGGAAAGATTCAGTGGAAAATGGTCAAGTTGATGTGGACAAAGCTTTGAAGTTTATTAAACAGATCTAGTTGATTCATCAAACAATGTAGGAGCAGTTGGAATCAAGTCATGCCAAGTATAAATAAATACATGACAAGCATCGAGTGGATCATCACTTTCAAGTTGGTGATCAAGTTTTGATTCATGTCAGCAAGGACCAACTCCAAGGTGAAGGTGGAAAGTTGAAACCAATCAACTCCTAGGTAAATTTCCCTATGACGCATCCTTCCTTTACCAAGGGCTAACGTAAGAAAATGAGGTTTTATGAAGTAGGTCACTCTATAAATAGGCCCTTTATGCTTATTTTATGCCAAGCACGCTATCACCATTTTTGTCAATGCACTAAATTTTATGGTTAGTTTGTTTAATTAACAAGAGCCACATGGTAGCAATGCCTTCGATATTGCCACATGTCGTTGCAAGTTAACTTGATAGTAAACTAGCAATTTTGTAGTAATGAGGGTTTTCAACAAATCAATTTAATGGCAAGAATATTTCAACATTCATTTATCTGGATTTTATTTTATTTTATCAGTCAACATTTATTTATCTCTTTATTGCTTGATAAAATAAATTATTTTATTAATCAACATTCATTTGAAATTATTGTATTGATCAACATTCATTTTTATAGGAGACTCCAATTTTTCAAATTGTTTTATTGATCAACATTCATTTTTATAGGAGGCTCCAATTTTTCATTCTCCTCTCCATGCTTCTTAGCGATGAATAAATATGCATTATGATTTTTCCATTATTTCTCAAAACTCCATATAATTCACAAGAAAAAAAATGTTATAGAAACATATAGATCAATGGATATGCATACACTATTAGTATTTAATAACTTTAAAATTGATGAATAAGTAACATGTTCTATGTTTTAAAACGATAAGAATAAATATACATACAAAAATTATAATCTAAGCCGATAACAAAATAAATGTTGTAAATAAATAATACTAATAATTAAAAGTCATGAATAAGTAACATGTTCTATGTTTTAACTTACATGAGAATAAATATAAGTACAACAATTCTCATCCAAGTTGGTGACAAAATAAATGTTGTAATTAAATAAATGAATTTGGTATTTTGGCTTTGAACTTTCTCAATATTTATGACGTAAATTTGGCTTAGAGATTAATGGATTTCAGCATTTTATACATCCGGCGTAGAAATGGATGGATTTGGATACGTTGGGGGTAAATTTATGATGTGGATTAAAATAAGTTGTTCTCTTTATGTTTCTGATCAGATTTATACAACATTTAAGCTGCCCTTAAATGTTTATTTCTTGGTGGCGTGGGCTACCCAAGGTCTGTTATCAGTGCCCAATAAAATGGCAACTTCTTTCAAATCCATTAACTTGATTTCTAGCTTAAGATATAATGCTTTGCGTGTATGAGAGTTTCTCTTATGTGCCCTCCATAAATTGTAGTTAGGGTTTTATTGATAATTTGGCTTTGCCAACTTTTATTACACCTTGTCGAGTTTTACCTATATTAGCTATTAAGGGATAGTATATTATGTCATATCACAGCCCATACATGTTTCCTATCTTGACATTTAATTTATAGAATTGTAATTAATGCAAATGAAACTCATGCAAAGATCAACTTGAAACCATGCATAAATCCAGGAGGAATTGATTTTGAATCCTAAAAAATATGTCTTTGATGTTACTGAAGGCAAGTTGCTAGGACACATTGTATCCAAGTACGGTGTAAGCATCGATCCTGAGATAATTTCTACAATTCAAAGGCTGCTACCTCCTACCTCTAAGAAATCCATTCAAGCTTTTATGGGTAAAATCAATTTTGTGCATAGATTTGTCCCCAACTTCATTGAAATAAGAAAGCCTATCCATATGTTGTTAAGTTAAGATACCATCTTCGGTTGGAATAAGAATGCTCAATAGGCTTTTCAGTCCATCAAAATGCCATTACTTCTTCCCCTGTCCTTGCCAAGCCTTAATTTTATAGGGAGTGTAAGATCTATACTAATGCCACCAAACAGACTATTTCAGCTATTCTTGTATAGTTAGATGCTAAAAATGTTAAGAGGCTAGTGGCTTTTATGAGCCAAAGTTAAAATCTAAACGAGGTAAAGTATTCATAGTAACTTACTTAAACAAAATTATGCACTATGTTTTAGGTAAGCACATGGTGGTTAAAGTGCCCCTACCCACTATTCAATATGTGTTGTCCCAAACCTATCTGCAAGTCAAAATGGCCAATTGGCTTGCTAAAATTTAGGAGTCTTACCTAGAGATCACAATTGTCAAGACAATTCTGGCTTGATATTTAGCCCTCCTAATAGCTGAAAACTAATAATGAATCCCCAAGCAACCTAGAAGATGAAGATTCCTTGTTTGTTGCTTTTTAACTTGAATATTTTTACATTGACCATGACATAGTTGTTGATTCGTGGCATATATATATATATATATATATATATATATATATATACATCAATTTTCTGAATTCCAACTTTCTCTTTAACTCCAACCATTTATTACGATCGTTGATACAAAGGAACAATAAAAATTGAAAATAATGTAAGGTTATTTAGTGTAATCTTATGAAATTTTAGTGATGCAATTATTAGAAATAGATAAAGGAAAGTCATATGGGATCAAGCGTCCAGTGAAGTTCTGTGTGTTCCATCGCTTCGGTGGCGTTCGTTAAAGCGCAACTAATCAGATTTCATCAAGAGGAGCAATTGAAAAATGGCTTACCCTCAAAAGATATTTGCATGCCAAGTTGGTAGTGAGAGGTTGGAAGAGGGTCCGACAATAAGAAGCAACGTTGGTGGACATGTTAGTGTGACTTTTAATTCCAAGCAGTGTTGTTGTAGGAATCAGATCTATAGTATAGGTTTGGTTAGGAGCATAATAGGATAGCGTGATTGTGGTCCAGGTCGAAGGATTTGCCACGAACATATGCCCCTCCCATTGGTGGTACAAATATAAGTCTCGAGTAGCTGGTGACGAACCTCCAGAGGTCGAGGTGTTATGAAACAAGATTGAAAATATTAATGAGACAAATATTGAAGATATTAATGACAAATATAAATGCCCAATAAACATTGTTGCAGACTAGCAGGTCTTGTGTAAGTTGCCTATGCTTGGGCACCAAAACTTGAGGCCTGCTCAGTGACCTACCGATGCCTTACCCTAACATGACTTGCTCCTGCAATCCCATTATCATAATAAATGCATGATGATCTCATCCTGCCACCATGTCTTGGGCACCATTTTACAAGGTTGTGATCATCTGTACAAACCAATCCTATTTATGAAAAATAGCTAACTTTAAAAATACAAAAAATTTACTTCAACCGACATAAATAATACCACTTTTGTGAAAACTATATTCCCCTGTCAAGGACATAACAATCATTGAGATCTGTGTACATACATTAAGACTTTAATCATGAATCTACAATTTTTCTTTACACTTAATTGTATTGAGAGTAGCAAGGTGCTTACAACTCAATATCGGAAGATGTTGTCATATTGGTCGCGTTACGTAACATAATTGTTCCCACGTTGGTTCGTAACATATGAAAAATAAAAACTAACTAAAAAATCAATGTCGGCTCCCAAAAGGAATCCAATTTCTTGAGATGTAAAATTTTTACATATCGAGAAAAATTATTAAAATAAAAAAATAGATCTCAAAATATTAGATCCCTCTTGATAATTAATAAATCTAGATTTAAAATAAATCTATACCATTCGCTATAAACACTAAACTTTAATAAATAATTTAAACTTTATATATATATAAAATCCCTCGAAACCTCTCAATTTTGTTTCAACGCTTTGCCTCTTGATGTCCCAAGGTGTTTTAATTCCCATGACATCAAAGTGAAATTTGTCATTGATGATTATTTCCTTCTTGCTCTTAAGTTATATCACATGCATAAGAGTGGGTCCCAATGGCCATTCAATCTTCACATTATTATTCCAAAATGTTATTACATTTTTAACTTTGGATACCTCATGATTATGATACATACCAGCATATATCTACCAAGCTTCGAGAGGAATCAAATCTCTCAAGATGCAAATTATTTTTTAGAGTGGAAATGTTGAGAAAATGTATAATTCAATGTTTATGGTTTTAGTTTATCTAATTTATGTTGGTTTATATATATGCAATTATAAATAATTTAAATTTAATTTAAGCAACATATTATTTTTAATAATACTATTATTTTATATAAAGGAAACGTGTCAACTCTAGGATGAACACGGAAGGAGTTACACATCTCTCCGAATGCACCTCTTCGATGCAATTAGACCATTTTGGTTATATTTCTCCATGAATGGTAATCATTAATAAAAGTCAAGAAGTGGTAATGTTTTTGACTAAAGCAAATAAACTAAATAAAAAAAAGACTAAGAAAAAAAAAAGCTGAACAACTAAAAGAAAAAACTTAGAAAAAAAACAAATAAACTAAACAAGTAACCTATACATATTTTATTTCATTAATTTTGGCACGCACTTATACATTTTAGAAACCCAACAATTGTAACAATGGATAAATTGATTAAGAGCCATAACAACATTGATTTTCATTTATCTATATAATTTAGAATCTTATCAATTGTAAAGATGGATAAATTGGACGAATAGCTTTTTCAATACACATATTATTATTAAAAATAGTAGGATATTTATTTACCAACTTGGAAAAGGTCAATTCAAAAGTTAAGAAAATTTTATTGATTTTCTTCCCACATTATAAAAGAAGTTGGTTAATTATACTAAATAATAAATCTAAATTATTTAATAAGAAGTGTTTTGAGTGTTTTGAAATTTGTGAATATATATATTTTGAAAAAGAAAAATATTAATATTAAATGGAAGAGTATATATTGTTTACAAATATTGAAAAAAATTGAATTTTCAAATATTGAAAATATAAGTACTAGGGCATAGGGCATGCAAAACTTGTGAGGAAATTTTTTACCGCAAAATAAATATATGAACATAAAATAAATATTAAATGGAAGAGTATATATTGTTTACAAATATTGAAAAAAATTGAATTTTCAAATATTGAAAATATAAGTACTAAGGCATAGGGCATGCAAAACTTGTGAGGAAATTTTATACCGCAAAATAAATATATGAACATAAAATAAATTTTAATTTATATTTTTGCTCATTAATAATTAGTAATAGATAAATTTGGTCACAAATTGGCTTATGTCTAGGTTTTTATTAAAGCTAGTTAATTATTAGCTAAAACATAACAGTCAAAAGACAAGTGGTTTTTTACACTATATATATATATATATATATATATATATATATATATATATAAGTGTTAAAAACTTAATTTTTCTTCTTTAAAGAAATTTAATAAAATGAAGTTTAATATTAAATTTTAATGAAAAAATAATTATTTAACTCATTATATATATATACAAGTGTTTCAGAAGCTAAGTTCCATCAATACGATTTTTCAAATAGACTTACAATATTTAAACTAAAAATTTAAATTTTAACACAAATTGTCTTTTTATAAATCTCACTTGAAGAAGCTTTAATTAATGTGTCAATAAATACTTCAATTTTAATATATAGTATATACAACTTTTAAAGAGATCTAGTTAATGTGCTAATAAATACTTCAATGTTCTTGTTTTATTGGGGAATGCATTTTCTGATTTCTAAGGTGAGTTCGAGAATTAGAAAGCAAAGCGATTCTTTTTTGGGAAGGTGATTTTTTTTCCATTTTTTTCACCCTGCCATACATAATGTAAGAGAAAAAAAATACAATGTATGTTTTTATATTTCCAATATAATAATGTTGTCTTTCATAAAGACTTAAACATGAAGCTCATTGAAGTAGAGATGGGTGAAAACCTTCATCAGATCATATATGATTCATTGATTTTTTATTTATACTATTAAAAAGTTAATACTAGGTCATTTTGTTATCCTTTATATAATAATTAAAGGGATAAAACAAAGTATTTTTTATGTTTATAATTTATAATATTTGTTTTGTTTTATTTATTTTATTATTATTATGTTTAATTATGAAATAAATGTGGACTATAAATAATTTATTAAAATTTATCATATAATTATTTTAATAATAAAAATTGATTTTTTTATTTATTAAACAAGAAATAATATAATATGTTTCATACAAGTAAATCTTTTAAATAGAGTAAGAGTAAGTGTTAGAAAAATAGAGTAAGAATAATGTGAAAAACTGTAGAAAATGGACAAAAGAAAACCATAACCCTTTAAATGATAGAATTTTAAACATTGAAATTTTATCTAATACCAAGAGCTTGGCCTACCGTCTTCTTCTATATATCCCTACAGCTTGATTATATTCAAACCAAATACCTTCTATGTATATTTTTCTTTTTTATTCAGAGAGGAATTTGCAATGTATCCTTTCTAGGTATATATCTATCCTTATACACAAGGTATATCTCTACCAAATGAAATACCCATTAGACTCACAATATTGTGTATGTACTTTGAATATATGTCTATAAACCAAAACTACCCACAAAATGGATAAATAACAGAAATGTGGCATTGTTCTTTACATCCTGAATAGAAAGCCAAAGGCACCCAGAAAGAGTGAATAAATTTCAGAGGCTTATACTTCTTCATTTATCTAGACGAAAAAACAAACACAACCCAAAAAATTGAATGACCCACATAGATCTGAACTACAAATGCAACCACAATTTTGGATAAAGTACACATAAACCCAATCCCATGAGGTTTAAATGGCCAACACATCCAAAACAACAAATATTACATGTATTCGTTTGCTTTGGCTACTAGGTGGCCTCGAAAACTTCACAAAAAAATTGAGATGAAATATATTAAACCAAAACTCAAAATATAGAGAGAACAATTACCCAAATTGGCTATTGGGTAGAACCAGAAAGAAAAACCAAGTTGAAATGTTAGAATTCATTGTTCGCTTTGAAATCTTGAAAGCAGCCACAAGATTGAGTGTAAAGTTCGTATCAGCTTGCTCATGATTGAAAACTTACATGTTTTGGTTGTTGGGTAGTGTGTGTAATTGATAAAGGTAGTGGACCAACATGGAAAGGGTCGGATTGGGATCTTGGAACAAGATCAAAAGCACACTAATTTCGAACTTCTATAACACTGCTAGATCACTCGCAAAAAGCAAACTAATTTCCAGCTTCTATAACACAAATGTTAGAACCAGAGTAAAGACAAATTAGGGTTTTAAATATCAAGATCAAAATGGCCAATAACCACAAATTGACAATAATAGTTTTGAATCAAAGACAACACTGACACCCCCACTACACCAAGGATATGACGAGACATGTCTAACCTTGACTTACCCATCAGAGAGACAAAAATAAATTAAATTAAAGACACTCTAAAACCAGAGAAAAATAAATTAAATAAAAGACTGTCAAACAGGGAAAAACAAAAAAAATACACATTCATTGTTCAAAATGTTGTAACTTACAAAGCTTGATTCCTCTTTTCGAACTTTTTTTTCTTCACTGCTTTTGTGGATTTTTTTTGTTTTTATCACAACAACAACAACTAAAAGACTGTCAAACAGGGAAAAACAAAAAAAAATACACATTCATTGTTCAAAATGTTGTAACTTACAAAGCTTGATTCCTCTTTTCGAACTTCTTTTTCTCCACTGCTTTTGTGGATTTTTTTGTTTTTATCACAACAACTACTCCACAAGAGGCTCTCCTACCATTTTTTTACGTGATACACTCGGCTGGTACAACACAACTAAGCAAAAACTACACTATATAGAAAATACCCAGCCGGTCTATGCAAGGTTTATAAAGACGCCAGCCAAGTTGTTGGTTGGTTGTTGTAGGTCAAACTTCATTAATCCTTGGGGTCGACTGGGAGTAAACGACCTTTGTCTCTTACCATGCTGCGGTTGCTTCTGCATTCTTTGATTTTGATGGAATCGAGTCAACTACGAGCAAGTGCATGTGCTTCATTCATCTATACGAGGTGATACTGGCTATGTGCTTCATTCATCTATACGAGGTGATACTGGCTTTTTGGTTGGATGATCATGGTGTGCCTCTGACTATAACATCCCTTCCTCAAACAACTTCCCGCATGCCTCGGATTGGATGAATTTTGGGAGGAAGAATTACTTTATGTTGGGCAGCTCAGTCTTTGATGGAATTGCTTCAAGTGCCCTCCTCTTGGATTACAACCATACTACTTATATTCGTGTTTTACAGTAAGAATTGCCAAATAAATCGTTCTACAACAATACAACTAAGCAAAAACAACCCTTAACAACCCTATATAGCAAATACCCGGAAGAGGAACACAAAAATGGCAGCTCGACTTACATATCAAAATACCAAGAAGAGGAACACAAAATGATGAATCTAAGCATGCCCTTTTCACTTATTGCTCCTTTGCTCTATCCAGACCCGATCGGATCGACCCTACTTTTTTTTCCGGCCAACCTACCTAGTGCCTTAGATGTTTCTCTCTACTTACACGAGTCCTCCAACCCACATGTGTTATCAAAGAAACCTGAAACACCATGGTAGTTCCTTAGCCTTGCATTAAGCCCCATAATAAATTAATATAATAACACAGGTTCAAAAATATAACCCTCCATGAACACGAATGGCTCGTCTATCCACACGTGGTCTAACTGGTCAGCAAGCAATCCGTTTGAATCAAGTTCATCGCCTCCAATGGGCAAGAATCAATATCCGGTTCTCAATCGACAGACATGTCTCAATCGCTGAGTCGGTCAAGGGTAATAGATCTATTACTTTTTGTTTTCCTGATATAGGTTTCCAAGGTAAACCTTCTAGTTCATTGTGTTTGTGATTTCTTTCATGCATTCTATCCAAACACAACCATCCCCACAAGAAATAATGGAATGTCGAGAACGAAGGGAATCCAATGTCGTAGTAGGATCTTGTCCTTATCTTTGTGGAGAAACAACTAATAGTAGGCTTGATTCTAGTTATGTTGTTCTTTGTGGAGTAGTATCCAACAAAGACAAAACTAGCCCTACAACATTTTTGGATAACATATCCTCCTTATTGAAGGTAAAAATCCTTATACCACATAAACCTTCATTCCATGGCATAATCCCATGAGTATATGAACATGTGTAAGTTTTAGTACAATGAGGTCATATAAACTTTGTGGTTCCACCTCGTTTCCCTCCCAAGCCTTGCCACATACTTCCACAAAGGTGTTGTATCTTTTTGTCTTTGTCCCTCATCACTCTCAGCATCATTATCAACATCCTCTTCCCCTTCTTCTTCCTCCTCTCCACGGTGTGTGCCACTCCCTACCTCTTCCCTCCCCGAACCTTGCCACATACTTCCACAAAGGTGTTGTATCTTTTTGTCTTTGTCCCTCATCACTCTCAGCATCATTATCAACATCCTCTTCCCCTTCTTCCTCCTCTCCACGGTGTGTGCCACTCCCTACCTCTTCCTCCTCATCACGGCCACTAGCATATCAATTGCCAACACCACCATTATGATAAAAAGTGGAACCAAAAGAAAAAACCATATACCCACCACTAGTATATTGATTTCCCGACACCACCATTATGATAACAAGTGGAACCAAAAGCAAAAACCACATACTTGACATGCTTCTTGACTCAAGATGAAAGTCACTTATTGCCTACAATAGAATGATGGAAAAGGAGAAATGGGAAAGAGTAGAAGAAGAGAACATTCAAGAAATAAAATTTTAACATAGTGGAAAAAAAGTTAAAAAACAAACAAAGAGAATGATTTAAAGCCTACCTCTTTAGCTCTCCAATGGTGGTTGAAGTTGAATGTTATCTATGGAAGTCTTCAATCTCTATTCCAAGCTCTCATAAATAGTAGCCTTCAATCACCCCTTCAATCTATCCTCCAAGCTATCACAAATTTGCTCACAAACAACTAGCAAACCCACTCAAAACCCTAAAGAGGAATGAAATGAAAAATAAAATAAGGGTAAATGGAATCAAAGAGTGTTTAAATCCCCTAAATGAACCCTAACCATGCCCAAAATTCCAAGTGAAACCATGTCTTGGTTCCAAAAACAAAACAAAAAGAAATAAAAATCACCTCAATTCGTGGGAGCCCTAAGGGAGCGATTAGGGAACGACTAGGAAGCGATAAGAGAGCGCTTGTGTAGCGACAATCCCTCATTGCTCCCTGAAAAAACAGAGCATTTTTTTACATCAGGGAGAGCACTCCCTAAAATCACTCCTAAAAGGGAACGATCAAGAATCATGCTTCCATGACAATTCTTCAGGAGCGAAGCGTTAGGGGGAGGGCGCTCCCCTGCAGTTTAGCTCTCAACACAAGTTTATAGAGTGAAATCCTCTACTTAATCCTGGGTTAGAAAAGCAAAGTTGGTTGTAACAATTGGATTGAAAGTGATAATACTTTACTCTCTCGGTTTGATGAAGGCAAGCTGATTCCATATATTTAATACAAGTCATGGAGAAAACAAGTAAATATGGAATAAAAGAAAAGTTGGTATTGATGCATGTGGCAAATAAGATAGAATCGCGTAGCCATACTTTTTCCAAAAGTACAAATAAAGAAATTAAATGTATGGAAAAAAATGGAAATGAAGTATGCAGCCAACTTAGAAGGCGGCACTCAGCCTCGATACATATGCTTTTTAGTTTTATTATGAAAGCTATACAGGAAAGCATTCAATGTGGCTTACCTCGATCTCTGCATGAGAACCCTCAGTTCAACAGAATCAAGAAACAACATATCTAGGAACTAAAAACCCACAGCTAAATGTTAAACGTTCCACCAAGTCACTTTACCCTGTGCCTAAGTCAGTAATTCATACTAGTATTGTCCAGTCAACAAGGAAAATATTAAGGTCATAGTTTATCAATGCAATATCTAAACTGTAACCTTATTGGTAATGTTTTGCATACTCCGGTAACCAAGTCATCAGTGAATGTGATGTGGAAATTTTTCCTCTTATGCAATGAGATTTCAAAGTTGAATTCTGGGATTCAACTTTAAATTGTATAAAGCATTATTTCCAAAAATAAGTATGGAACACTGCATTTGATCTGTCAACACATTTTTAAACTGGAAATTAAAATTTGCCTTGATTGGGTTTGAAGTTCAGCTAGTTCTCTTTAATATAAGAGAATGAAGGTCCATAGAAAGAAACGTTTACTTTATCAAAGAAAAGAGGTAAATTTCTTACAGTGGTGCTTTCATAAAAAAACTATTGATTCTTCTCCAAATTATACTAAAAACCCTATTATCAGTTCCCATTAAGAAATGGAGAGATCAGTCAAGTCATACCTGAGATTGAAATTAATGTACACCTATGTGTAATAGAGCTTTGAGAAAGAAAATACACAGGAATATGCAAGCCAAACTTTTACAATCTAAGATGCACATGCGCAGAGAGAGAGAGTCCTGCAATCTTCTTCGAAAATCTTAATTTAATAGGAACATTTCAGTTATAGTCTATGAAAACAGAAGAGATTTTGTACAAGTATATATAATTCTTTATGTACTTAAAAATATAAGAAAAAAAAATTAATTAAGCTTAATCAAACCAGAAAGTTCTCCGTGGCTTGTGAAAGTAGTATTCAAACCATCGAACAGAGCCTTATGATGTTCTTTTCAAACCACTGGAATAAACATTTGGTCCATATTACATACACTAATTTTTATTTGTCCCCTGCTTCCAAAACTTCCAGTTTGCAAACTTCGAGCTTAGCTATTCAAAGGATTCAGTATATGTCCAACAAAGAGGATCACTCCAGTTAGCTCTTCTTTGATCACAAAAATGAAAGGATGGTCAGCTATAAAGTCCTCAACAGGATTCATCGAGATGCCCCTTAATAAAATAGTGGCTGCAGTAGCAGCTGCAGCTTCAGTGCCCTTTTCATTGACCTCCACAAATGAATTGTGAAAAACATTTGAAATGTAAAGAGAGTTGGCCACAGGTGAATCCACCATCTCTGTGAAGTCTGCCCCATTAGAAAAAGGCAAGACCAAACCCAACTTCTTCAAAAATTCAGGTGCCTCGAAAGCAAAGGAAATCTTGAAGCGAGGTAGCTGAAAAGACCCTACCTTCACTTCAGGTCCTTGGACTAGATGATTCTCTAAAAAATTAAGATCGATAGTTTTCTCCAGATCAAGCAGGCCATCCTTCTTATCAGGCAAGAGGAAATACATGGAAAATGACCGCTTGTCCTGTCCTTGAAGATAGGGAAGACGTAGAATTTGGCAGTCACCAACTCTCTTAATAAATTGTTTCTTTTTTGTAGTCATCATGGGCACTTGCACAGTTTCACCATTAAGCAAATTAAAAGTACCTTCCTTCGTGGCTGAGGAGTCAAATTCCTTCTGCCATGTACCCTTGAAGTACAAGGCATTTGCCAAGACCAACCTGGTTGATTTGTCCACAGAATCAACTGGAAGTAGTTCCTGTATGTGCCCCTTTGTTTCGTCTGCAGCCCATTTATTCACTTCCATTCTAACTTCATTCGACTGATATAGGATGAAAAGATGACAAAAGAAATCAGAACTTTTTGGTTTTGCTTTCAAAATTTATTCAAACAATTTATGAGCTTTGAAAAGACAAATTGTACAAGAAATTGGAGAAATTCCCTTCCACAAGTATGAGACTAGAAATTGGAAAAATTGTATTTCTTTGGAGAAAGAGAAATACAAAGAACAATAGCAAACTGAGCTTAAAAAATGGTTAGAGGCATAAGTCATTTTAAACATGAATGGGGATTCTATCATGCGTGCTTTTAGTGTGATTACAGGCAATTCATAAGTCCCACCAACCAACCATTAGGCCTAACCGAAGTTCAGCAGGAATTTAAACTTGATCTAGATAAGGTCTTTAGCAGGGAAAAAGAAAAGTATGAATAAAATAACAAACTCCTGAAGAAAATAAGATGGATTAAAAGGTGTGAATGTATTCGAGCATCCCATTCTATTTGAGTCTAAATTACTTAGGCTGTTGGTTCTAGGTAAGAGTTTAACAGTTCGGTATAGGCTAAAGTGCATTGGCCCTACAAAATGATGCTCTGTGATTTGCCACAAATTTTAAACAGATAAGTAATTTATGTCGAACTGCAAGGTTGTTAAAGCTTTTTAGGCATAGATCGTTGTTGATTAAAGTACGTTCTTTGTTACCAATGGGTGATTCCACAAGAACCTGTTGTATGATCTATGTGATCAGACAAACAAGCACATCCTCCTTATGGAAAAGTCAGTGTCAATCAACCTTTTACGGGACGACTAATGCACTCCATTTGAGAAAAGTAACAATGTCTATATCAGAGTTAGTTATGCAGATCCATTCAGGACTTGCATTTTTAGGAAAGATGTCGATTCTCTTGAGATCGAAGCTAGAGAAGACGTCATAACTCGCCTCGCCAATGTATGGAGGGAAACTGTAGGGAGGGAAAATTGTGTGCCTGCCTTTTGCCTACATGATCTATTAGGATTAAAAGATTTAATATGATTAAAATATGAGATGTATTTAGAGCATTGTGAATGGGCCTAATGGTTAAGAACATGTGAGTGGGTCTAATGGTTAAGAACATGTGTTATTTCTTAGAGGTCACAGCTTCAAAATCGGCGGGGTAAGGTTGCTCATTCACCTGTTGTGACAAGGTTCAAAGGGTAGGCCCCCAGGATAGAAGCTCCATGGGTAGGCTTCGGGACGTCTCAACCCCTGCTAAGACACAAGTTATTGGTGTATATGTAACTTACAAGTTATTAATATATCTAGCTTGCAAGCTGTTGGATATATTCTTGGGAGGCTGCTATTGCCATGATTAAACAAAATATGAAATGCATTCCCTTCCTCTACCCAACCCCTAAAAATAAGGCTGAATACTTTAACAAACTCAGTGACTCTGCCCCAAACCCTACCCTACCCTACCCCACCCACTAAAAACAAGGTTGAATACTTCAAACAAACTCGGTGACTCTCCCCGTTTTCTTTCCCCGATCTCGGCTATAGGGATAGGCTCCCACTAAAAACAAGGTTGAATACTTCAACAAACTCAGTGACTCTCCCCGTTTTCCTTCCCCAATCTCGGCTATAGGGATAGGCTTGGAATGTCCATAAACCCCACCCTCAGCCATCCACCCACTTACTATAACAAAACCCACGGACTCTCCTCTCTTTTCATACCTCCATTCTCAGCAATAGGGATAAAGTTAAAAATGGAATAGAAACACAAACAGAAATCAATATGGCTGGATATATAGCATATCTCATGTACCTTATTCAGAAAATCCACCAGTCGAGCTTCAGTGTTGTACTGCTTCTTCACAATATCCCCAAAACTGGGCTTCAACGGCATGGATTTATCCACCCATACTCCGTTAACAAACGATAAGTTAGGGCCTCCACTAGGACTTCCATCGATCAAAATCGCATTAACAAGCTGAGAAGAGAATTCATGGGATTGGGGACCCTCCTTCAGCTTTAGACAAGAGTGAATCTGCTCAAGTGTTGGACCCTTTGAACCGGCTGCAGCCAGGCTCAATGCCAGACTTATGCTCAATGGAGAGAAAACAACATTCTGTCCAATACTTGCTTCCAATACTTGTTTCGAGAACTCAACTGTGAATTCTGTGTGTCCATGAATTGAAGCCTGGATATCCATTCTTCCTCCAATCAAAATACAAGGACACGGATCTCCAACGAAATTGTAGAATTTCCTACAGAATCGCAATGCCCACACAAAATGAAATTCTATGGCAAAATGAAATTCTATGGCGGTTCCTGCAACCCGACCTTTGCTTCGAATCAACGCGCAACATAAACACTGACCGAGTCGGCGTAGAATTGTCTAAGTAGTTTTATAGAAGAGTATGGTCTTCCACGCATATTTAAGTTCGTTTTTATATGTTAATGGATATCTAAATAATACTATTTTATGTTTGGTTTAAACTCGGAACATTCAAGCATCAAAGGGATTCAATTTTTTTGAGTTGGAGAAATAACTCTTCCATGTGCCTATTATTCTCTCACTCATATGTTTTTAGTCCCAAGCCTGTATCAATTTATGGTGTAGTTATTGAATCTATTTTTTATAGGTGGGATCATCTAGCCAAGAAATGGGTATACTAGTGATGCTCTTTGATGGAATTTGCAATGGATTTTGGCTTGAAGACTCTATGGATACCTCTAAATGGCAAGTTGTGCTCATGATGTAATTGTACTCTCTATTTTTTTCCCCTTCGTACTTAGGGTTTTCAGTTTTGGATTTTCATTTGGTTTCCAGAAGGAACACCTTTGGGGTTTTTTTTTTCACTATAGGTCATGAAGTTGAAACAGTTTTCACAATATATTCTAGACCTCCCTCGAGAATATCTCTAGTTAAGGTTGGGACTAATACAGTTTCTAATATGGTGTTGGAAATGACTCAAGGACCTATGATAATAGGCTCTTCCGTGTCAATCTATATGGAAAATCCCTCTAGCTCTAGGTGGCACAGTGATGAAGGAATTGAGAGATAAAAAAATATATTGAGACAAATGATAGGGCAGTTGGATGAAATGATGCAATCCATCGAATACCTTGGTATACATATGGAAAATAAAAGAGACCAAACAAGAAGAATTGGATCAAAGCTTTTAATATGATAAATTTGTAGGTGATTATGAGATGCACTATTATATTTTTCTAGGGTCCGTACATATTTCACAATCTTTGGTTGGGTTCCCAAGTGTCTCCATAGGTTTTATGAGAGAAAGGGTTGTTGAAGAAGACATGATGCAACAAATTGCTTTAGTGCTGATAGAACAATTAAATGAGCGTGGAGAATGAGGCCATGATCACGATTGTTGTATTGTCAGTAGAAGTGATCTCTTTCTTCAACTACTTCATAGAGTTGTGATATTTTAATTGAGATCTCATAACTATACTTCTTTACCAGTTTATGAATGATTGATGTAGTCATGGTTATATATGATACTCTCAAAATTATTCATTGTTTAGAGAAACCACAAACATAGATAACTCCGGGAACATTTTGTGACTGAAAGAGAAGAATGAAACACTGAGTTTGATGCCTTGATATTCGTGGTAAAAATAAAACTAATGATGCTCCTATATACTTGCATTCGAATATTGTAGTTTCTTATTTTTATGAATGCAATGAACTTACTCTCTGTTTACATGATCCGAGTTTAAGTTTATTTTCCTTATTTATACAAAGAGATAACACCATTATATCAAGATATGTAAAATTGCCACATACAAAGAGAAAACATCATTGTATCACCATTGTATCAGGATATGCAAAATTGCCACTAAGAACTGATTCACCAAGTGAACAAAGTAGTGAACAGTGTCTTAAGTTAAAGTTTGTTAAGTATTCATAAGAATATAAGTGCTTTTCATTTGAATTGAAGATTGAGCAAGTGTGATTTTGAATTTGGTTGATGAATGGTTCTCGTTTACTATGGTCACGAAAGTTGGGAATAATTTGGTCACTTAAGTTATGAAGGGTGTACTTTTTTATATATTTAAAATGTAAGTTTATGTTACTAAATAAAGTAGGTTTTTGTTATTGCTTTTAGTATAAGTAAGATTTAAATTGTTGATGCCCTAAAATCAAAAGGTATTTTTTAAAAATAAAGTTTGTATTTATTATAAATTACTAACCATTATTTTAGGTGGTATGGTTTTTTTTGAATAATAATGATGAGTCCATTCCAATTTGCATATAGTAACAAATGATGGTTATCCTCAATGCTAGTTTGGCAATCGAGTTATCATAGATTTTACTATCTTTGTAAACAAGTAATAGCCACAAACTTGAAAGAGATGGAGTTAGTGATTCAGAAAATTGACTTAATTACTAGAAACATAAAATATAATGATCAAATCAATAATCATTTTTTTCTAACTTGAAAAGTTTGACTTAATTATTGGAACAAAAAATATGAGGATCAAATTAATAATATCTATTTAATATAAATCCATACATCTTTATGAAATCTAAAGTATTAATAAGACGAATCAAAGTATTAATAAGATGAAGTTGAAATATTAAAAAAAATATGAATCTTGATGTGGTCACTCAAAAGTATTTTTTTACATTACGAGTTTTTTTTTTTAATTATCAAAATGGAGACCAATGCTCATGATCTCCATAGTGAAATTGATCATTAGACTAATCCAAAAATGCCTTGGAAGAAGTGAATTTGAAAAATGTATGTTATAAATGAGGTTGAGAATGAATCACATTTCTTTTTAATGTGCCCTACATTTAATAACATAAGACATAAGTTTACCCATTCATAACTTATGTTATGACCCTCACCTCTAATATGGATCCCTTTTTTACCCTTTTACCATATCCTTATTCTTCTCTGCCGCCCCTTCCATCACATTTCTTCACATTTTCTATGCCAAGTGCTAGTACAAGATTAGGAGGTATTTCATTGCTAATTTCATTAGTTTTCCCTTACTCTTTGATGAATTAGACAAGTGTTAAAGTGCTTTCACTAACGATGGTGTTTTGTCAGCTTATTTATGTTACTCGATTTCCATGTTTGGCATGGTTGCTGAAGGGTTGTGTATATAACACTTTTTTTCTCTTATTTTTGCCCCGTTTATCTACTTTTTCATTTGTTCCTATGCCACCACTAGCTCTTTTGGCCACATTTAGCAAAGTTTTGGCTCTGGTAAGGATTGATCACATTTTCCTTGAATATTTGTCATTTGCTAGTGATTTGGGTATGTTTAAGTTGTTGTAATTACCTACTAAAGTAGTGGCGTTCGAGCTTCATTGTTGTTACAGTTTCAGGTTGCGGAAAGAAGTATTAAAGATAGTTGCAGAACAAAGTAGTTGTGGAGAGCTAAAAGGTTTGCAGATAAGTGTCAAGTTTATACACAACATGCACGCAAAAGTTAAGTTGAGACGAGTAACTCTAGTACATGGTTCGATCGAGGTTCTTGGTCATTCAAATGTGATCTTTCCGATCATTATGCATCATCTTGGTCAAACTATAGAACGAATCTGTGGTTCCATAGCCAATCTAGGAATCTGTGGTTCTGTAGCTAACTCAGCAATTATGGAACTCTTCAACGATGTGCAATCTATTGGGTCATCCAACGATTTCGCTACATATTCTAAAATATTCTTAGAACCACATCCATGCTTCATGATATGCGCCCCTGGATTGGCTCATGTAATCCCTTGAAAATATTAACAGATGGGCTCTATTTGGTAATTGGTTGTAATTGTACACTTTTTCATAATTTTTTAGTGGTGTTGACGTATAAAAAACAGTAATATACCTAAATAAGTATATTATTATTATTATTTAATTAACAATGAGGTTAATTAGTATTAATGGTCAAAGGTCACCTCTTTTGAGGGTCCCACCATTCATAGGTTAGCTTCCATATAAAATGTAGATCTGTTAAATGTAATAAATTATCAATTCAATAATAAATAAATATATATTATCAATTATGATAATAATGTAAGGATGAACCCTTACAAATGGTATCAGAACTTTGGCTCTCACTCACACACTCGACACCCTCATGCAATCTCTCATTATGTTGCGCATTCCCATCTTCCACTCCATTTTTCAGTTACTTTCTTCCATGTGCTTCCCAACTATCTGCATCACACCCATCTCCAACGATCCATATCACAAATCCCCCATTTCCAATTTTATTATTATAATATTATTATTATAATACTTATTATAATCTTTAACTTAAAGAAAAACTTTGAAGCTATGGCTCCCTGCAACTCCATTTCTTCACACCCCACCATTCCACGCTTGCATTTCCTTACCCGCGCCCTCACTCCTCCCATACCTACGTCTGCCCTACTTCCCAACGCTCCCCATATACCTGTCGCAGCCATCTCCATCCTTCTTCCCCATTTCGTAGCTTCCACATTTTCTCCAATATCCATAACACCTCTCACCTCCTATCTGCCCTCCCTCCCTGCTTTGTCCTCCTACCTTCTCCTCTCACTCATCGTTAGTCTCACACTCTACACACCATCCCCACTCCACTACCCCTAATTTTGCAGCACTCTATGCTTCTGCTTGATCTCCCCCCCACTCACTCAAACCGCAACAACCCCTCTCATACATCTCCCATGCACCCATTACTCCCCACTTCCATCACACCAGATTCTGTATGTCCCTTCTCATCCCACAGATCTCTTCCCTCTCAGTAACCCAGTACAGTTGCACCCACCCCCCTTCCACCACTAGTGTCCCTTCCTCCTACACTCGTTAGCCTCTCCACTCCTTCCGACCTACCCGTGCTCATCTACACTCAGCTACCTTCTCCCCACCTGCGCACTTACTCTCACCTCATCTCCCAATTTCGCACCATACATGCTTTTAAAACCCTAAAATTCCACCATTTAAAAAATATATATTATTATTATTATTATTATTGTTAAATAATTATTATTATAATATATATATATAAGAAGCGATAAGAGATTTAGTAAGAGTATTGAGGCCGGAAGTCCTCCTAATCCAGGAGACGAAAATGGAGGAAGAAGCTCTCCTCCGCGCAAGGAACTCGTTTTGGAAGAAAGGCCCAGGTAGGGCTGTGAGCGCTAGAGGAGCCTCGAGAGGCTTGGCAACTTTCTGGGACTCCGCAAAGCTTGACCTGGTAGAAGAAGAAGGCACCATGCATTGGCTATTCACCAAGCTGTACCATAAAGACTCCGGCCTCTACGTAAGTATCTTTAACCTGTATGTTCCTGTCTCTCTTGTGGAAAAAAAAGAGTGCTGGGACTCTTTAAAATTCTTCCTTAACCAGCATAACCCTGAGAATCTTGTTGTAGCTGGAGATCTAAATGTAACCCTAGCCCTTGCAGAAAAAAAAGGGGGATCAATAGTCCGGGATCCTGCCAGAGAGTGGGTGGAAGATGTGATGCTAGATTGGGACCTCGTTGATATCCCCCCGGACAGAGGAAAGTTCACCTAGTCCAACAAAAGATTTGGACCTGGCCATATAGCTGCCCGCCTAGACCAGTTTCTCATTCACTCCGCTTTCCTTACCCTTGGCCTCATGGCTTCCTCCAAGATCCACGCTCATTATACCTCAGATCATAAACCAATCTCGCTCACCCTGTTCCCTGAAGTTCAGTTAGGCCCCATCCCCTTCCGCTTTAGTCCGCTATGGGTAGATCAAGATGGTTTCCTTGACATTGTGAACAATTCCTGGAATGAACCGATTCAAGGGTCTCCTTTCTTTGTCTAGGAAGGAAAATTAAGAAGGCTCAAAGCTGATCTGAAACTTTGGGCAAAAGGTCTAAGATCCCCTTCAGATGAAAGGAAAAGAAGCCAGAAGGCTCTAGAACGGTACCAACTGACCATGGAAGAGTCCCCTATCACCCTTGACTTGCTCAACAGGGAAGCAGATCTTCAAAGGAATTACCAAAAAGCGTGCAGAGAGGAGGAAACCTACTGG
>LPNX011183284.1:783312-797513 GCA_001517045.1 Pseudotsuga menziesii
TCCAATCTCCCTATGCAATACTGGTTACAAAATCACAACCAAAATAATGGCCAACAGACTCAAAAAAATTCTGCCAAAACTGATTCCGGAAAACCAAGGTGGGTTTGTCAGAGGCAGACAGATTCTGGACAATATAATATTAGTTCAAGAGGCCATTCATTCCAGCTATAGGAATAAAGAGAAAGGAATGGCAGTAAAGTTGGACTTAGCCAGTGCCTTTGACCGGGTCAAGCACGACTTCCTCTTTGCTGCCATGAGAAACTTTGGGTTCAATCAGAATTTTATTAAGTGGGTTAGAGCCTGCATATCAACTCCCTGGATCGCTCCGCTGATCAATGGCCGGCCTACCAAGTTTTTCCAGGCCTCAAGAGGGTTAAGGCAAGGCTGCCCTCTCTCCCCTGTCCTCTATGTCATCCAGGCTTCTGTTCTAAGCTTCCAGCTGAATAATAGTCTCCAAAACAGAGCTCTCTCTAGCATAAGAATTGCTCCCAAGGTCAAGGATGTAAACCACGCCCAGTTTGCTGATGATACTCTGCTACTGGGAGTGGCCAACCTCAGAACAGCCAGGAACTTCAAATCAGAACTTGACCACTACATGAATAGCTCTGGAAGTGAAATAAACTTCCTCAAAAGTAAGGTTTATGGTTGGAACTGCTCCCCTCTCGATATGCTGAACATCTCCAGGATCCTTGACATGGAAGCCATCTCTTTCTGGGACACCTTTACCTATCTAGGCATCCCTATCTTCAAAGCCTCTCCTAAAGTTGCCCACTGGTTGCCCCTTCTGGACAAGCTCAAAGACAAAATCCAAGCTTGGGGAGCATCCTGGCTCAACAAGGCAGGCAAATTGGTTTTGATTAACTCTGTCCTCACCAGTCTTCCTATTTATCAGTGTTCTGTTCTGTTAGCTCCCAAAACAATTACAAACAAAATCGAAGAGTTGCTCCGGCGTTTCCTCTGGGAAGGGGGACGGAATAATGAAAAGAAGTTGCATCTTGTCAGCTGGGACAAGATAAAAAAGCCAAAGATTGAAGGGGGCCTTCAGATCAGGGATGTAGCCACCCAAAATCTAGCCATGGGTGGAAAAATTCTCTGGAATATGATCTCTGGCAAGAACACCTGGAGCAAGCAGATCCTCCGGAAAAAATACTTCACAGGCAACAGGAAAAGATGTCTAGATAATCCTCCAAAAAGACAGACTGGTTCTCCGATCTTCATGCTCTGTAAAAAAGTCCTGCCTTACTTCAAAGCCAAGCTCACTTGGATACCTGGCAATGGTGCAAATATCAGAATCTGGGACGACTCTATTTTAGGAGATCAACCATTGATCAACTTGACCGAGCTTAGGAATATTCAAATCTGGCTTATTGGCAACAGCTACAGCACGCTGTGGGATATCTCCACATGGGATCATGATGAAAACAAATCCTGGATAAGCTGGAACCTGGGAGATTACCCAGTCGAGCTAAAGGATGAGGCGCTGCTGTTATTGGATTCTCTCCATGGAAAATCGCCCATCTCTGCCAATTCCAAAGATAAACGTGGCTAGGGATCTGGCATAGGTAAATATACTGCCTTTGCTGGTTATGCTTCAATTCTGGAACGTCCTTGGGCTCCCCCCAATCCAGGCCCATGGAATGCTCTTTGGCATTACCCGTCCATCCCAAAAATCGATTTTTTCACCTGGCAAATGCTTCATGACAGCGTTCTCACCTATGACAAGCTCAAGAGGAAAGGCTGGGCTGGCCCTTCACGCTGCCCACTGTGCAAAAACGCTGAAGAAGACGCTGATCATCTGTTCACAGGCTGTGATTTCACCCAGGAGGCCTGGAAAATGCTGCTTGGTCCAATCGCTGTCAATTTTCCCAGCTCTGCAGTCGATTTGGTAAGTCGTTGGCTCTTCCTTTATCCCCACGATTTGAGCAATAAAAACCTCATCAAAACCACATGGATGTGGATCCCCAGGTTCGTTTCATGGAAAATATGGCTGGAGCGCAATAATAGAGTCTTCAGGGAAGAAAGCAGGGCCCCAGCTCAAGTAGCTATCAAAGCCCGGGTAATGCTGTCTGAAGCTTTAAAATCAAATGCTCTCAAAGGGAATAAGGCTCCTCTCTCTATGGAAGAAGATCAATGGTTTAAGGAGTTCCAGCCTCATCAAAACAGCAATGAAGCCAAGCACTTGTCCCACAAGGCCAACTGGGAAATTAGACTCGCTGAAATGGACTTTATTAAATGGAGATCAGTGCTAAATGAATGGTGTCTCTTCTTCGACGGGGCCTCGAAAGGGAACCCCGGGCAAGCTGGAGGAGGCGGTATTATTTACGAACCTGCTGGCAAAATCCACCTGTCCTATGCATGGGGCCTAGGACATGCTACCAACAACCAAGCTGAAATTCTGGCGCTGTGGCAGGGCCTAATCCAGGCAAGAAATCTGGACATCCAAAAGATTAATATTTTCAGAGACTCCAAGCTGATAATTAAAGCAGTTCACACCAAGAAGATCCCCTCGGACATTCATCTTGGCCAAATCTTCAGGAAAGTCAGCCTTCTCCTTTCTCATTTCAGCATTTATAAGGCTCAGCATGTGCTCAGAAATCTTAACAGTCTTGCGGACGCCGAAGCCAACCGGGGTGCTCTACTAAGCAAAAACCAGCTTATGGTCAATGGAGGAAGCTCTTTTTGCCCAATCCCTTAAGGATAAGAAGACCATCAGGATCAGCAGTAGTAAAGGAACCAAGCAGGAAAGGAAGATCAGAAGAGTGAATTTGAATTTGCTTTGTAAGGCCCTGGCAGCCCATTTGCCAGTCTTTAATTAAATTTTAACCGTTTTTGTAAAAAAAATAAAAATAAATAAATATATATATATATATAATTTTCAAACAAAAAAACTATATATTAAAACTATATAAAGAATAATATTAATATTAATAATTTTTATTATTAATAATTTTTAAATAATTATTATAGTTAAATAATAATAATAATAATAATAATTATTATTATTATTATATATATAATTTTCAAACAAAAAAACTATATATATATAGTTTATAAAGAATAATATTAATATTAATAATTACTAATTATTATTATTTGAAAAAAATGAAAATTTTGTGTAAGACAAAATGGTCTTTAATGAAGGTGTTTATGGGTTTTTCAAACGAGATAAATCATCGCAAGAAGTTAAAAATGACTTTAAATTGCATATTAAAGAAATAAAACCCACAGAGCTTGAAACGAAAATATTGGATATCGACGTAGCGGTGCAAGTTCTGCATAAAGAGATAAAAGACTTAGTTGAAGAACTAAAAATGTTGGTAATACAACGGCCTGAAAAAGAACATAATAAGCATGTAGACAAAGAAAAACCAGAGACACACCAGTGTTGCCCCTCAAGTCAGTTGAAGGAGGAAGATGTTGCAGCATCTCACTTTTCAAGTGAGGGAATGTAAGCTGCTATGGCACCCACGATAGAAGAAGATCGAATCAAGGAAGAAGTTGTTGCGACTTCTAAGTGCTCAGGCCGATTAAAGACGACATCTACATCAGCACTCGCGTTAGAAGAAGGGATTCCTATCATAGAGGAACAAGCTAGGTTGACTCCCAATTTCTCAGGTCAAGCAAAGCTGGGGTCTGCATTGACACTCATGACAAAAGAAAGGACTACGACCAGAAAAGAAGAAGATGTTATGACTTACGAGTTCTCAGGCCAAGAAGTGTTGGGATCTACACCCTTGACAGGAGAAGTAACTATGAATCTCAAGTTACCAAGTCAATAGGAACACGGGACTACTGCAACTCCTACATATTCAAGTAGGGATGAATATAAAATCGCTAGTACCCCCAGGAAGGAAAGGAAGCCGGAAGAAGTTGTTACGACTTTCGAGTGCTCAAGCCAAATAGAGATGACATATGTATCAGCACTCATGTCAGAAAAAAGGATTCCTATCATAAAGGAACAAGCTATATCGATTCCCAATTTCTCAGGTCAAGTAGAGTTGGGGTTTGCATCGACACTCATGACAAAAGAAGTGTTGGGATCTACACCCTCAACAGAAGAAGTAACTATGACTCTCGAGTTACTAAGTCAAGAGGAACAAGGGACTATTGCAACTCCTACGTATTCAAGTAGGTATGAATATAAAATCTCTACTACCCCTAGGAAGGAAAGGAATTCTGGTCGACCGACTCCTTATACCCCTCCTCACAATATCTATACCACCAGACACCAAGTGGGATAAGAAAAGGCATTCCAACTACAAACCTCAAAATGCGATACTTGGTAAAAAGTATGCATGCCTAGCAGAAGTTTGTTGTGGCTTCCTACAAGGTAGGGAAGCAAGGCACATTAATACACCAGTTCCAGAACAAAGACTTGTTAAGAAAGACGATAACAAGAACAATGAAATCGAAGAAGTAGAAGACACAATTATGAAAGATCAAAAATGATATTGACAATCACAATGTCAATATCAATTGGAAAGAAAATGGCGTCGTCGTAGAAGTCAAAGAAGTGAATAAAGTCAATGTTAACAACAATTATTAGAGAATTGAAGTTATATGCAATAATGAAAATAAAAGTGTTAAAGATGACCTTAATCATGATAACATAGAAAACAAAACTCAGAGGATGGTGCGACAAATGATGAGATGAACATTCTATTAATAGTCACAACTCAAGATGTTCTAGAATTCAAAAGGTTCCCATAGAACAAATAAAGACAAGCTTTTCAGACAAGGAAGTAAGTACAATATTAATAGTTGCCACCACATATAAGAAAACCATATCAAAGCATGCAGAAATATAAAAAATCCACATCAAAATAGAAGGTCAAAAGAACACCCTCAGATTAGAAGCTCAAAAGAATACTCCCTATAGTTGTTATGTGTTCATCTACATAATCATATGCAAGAAAATATTTGAATGGAAATGCGACCAAATATTTTAAGAACTACTAAACCGTGGCACCATTATTTGTGGCAAGAATTCCAGTTGCAGCATGTTGATAAGAAGATTCGTGGAAGAATATTTTTTAGAGCAGGATGACTTGTAATATACCTAAATAAGTATATTACTATTATTATTATTATTTAATTAACAATTAGGTTAATTAGTATTAATGGTCAAAGGTCACCTCTTTTGAGGGGCCGACCATTCATAGGTTAGCTTCCATATAAAATGTAAACCTGTCAAATGTCATAAATTATCAACTCAATAATAAATTAATATATATTATCAATTATGATAATAATGTAAGGATGAACCCTTACAAAAACTTTGAATCTTCTACGAGAGAGATTAGCCATCTGCTTACACAAAACTACTAAACCTTGTTGTAATCATACTCTATTATATAAATCTATTATTTTCTAATTTTGGAGGTGTTGATCAATTTCGTGTGAGTGAGTGGCTTGTCCAACTCCTGTCTCTGAAGGTAGGGCCTCCTTCCGGTGACAGGTTTTGTTGTAGTTTAGGATTTTATTTTCGCATGCAGTTTGATATTCGATTTTTTTGTTTGCATTCATAAAATAGTGTATTGATCATAGACTAGTGTGAGTGCTTAAATTGTGACATGATTGGGTAGTGCAATCGTTCTTTATAATTATGATTGAAACGTAGAGGAGTGCAAGTGTTGTGGACGTGGATTGAAGAAAAAATTAAGGGTCACATTAGATATAGAATTTTATTACTGGTTGATAATGATGGAAGCATGTTGTTAAACCTTGATTAGTCCATTACGATTTAATTGTTGTTAGCTGTTGGTTTTATAGATTTCATCTTTTGCATAATTTAGGAGTTGTTTGAATTATATGTTATCATTAAATTCCTTCTTGTAGCGTAGTGGGATGAATTGTTGTAATCGGTATACCAATGTTTCTAGTTTGATCAATTGTAAGGCTTTTATGTAGTAGTGATTTGATTAAAAGGTCATTCACCGGCAGTTGCATATTTTATCTAGATATATCAATTCATTGACTTCCTTTGTATTGAAATTATAGCGTGGCATCAATTTTGTCGGGTAGCTCATAAGCCTTTGTGGCTTTTGGTTGATAATTTATGAACAACTTTTAGTTACATCTTTTCACTTAATCAAAGAGGTAATAGAAATGCTCATCACTTGTGCACATCCAAACAAGATTTCACCACATGGGTTTTGTATACGAAGGCCCCAATGTGGTTATATGTTGTTCTAATCAGTTCCAAGAATGTAGAGGATTGTGGGATGAAGTGGTCAAATATTTGGTCCACCCTTATTCCAAACACACACTGCCAACGGAAGCCAGGAATTGTGCGAGTGATGGAGGTCATTTCCATGCATTACATGTCATGGGAATGGAATGAAGGGTGAATTTAGATTCCTTTTATTGAAACGGAAAACGAATTTCATTATGACATAACCATAGGTTGTTATTTTCAAAGATTGGTCTTTTTTGAGATAGAGGTGTTAGGTGCACAACCCTCTTGTATAAATACATGTGTATTTGAACAATAGGGGAGACTGGATGGTTTGGAATCGATGTGTAGATCGAGACTTTCATTTGTGTAGATCATAAACTCTATTATCTATGTTAATATCATGTTTCTTTGGATGGATTCTTGACTGTGTTTCATATTGTGAGAGTTTCATAGCAGCACCATCTCGCTTGAGAGGGCCCCTCAGGTAGGTGTGTGCTTTCTCTACTTATGTGTGCTAAATTGTGTTTTATGTTGCATGTGTTTTAGATTGTATGTGTGGTGATTTAATGGTAATGTTATTGTGTGTATGTATGATACTTTGTTTTTGTGTCGAGAGGCGCTCTACCGCCCAATATGGGGGAGATCTTGTAACATTATGTAACGTTCCTCGTGTAACATTCCTCTTGTAAATGTTGGCCATAAAAAATAAAATTTTTAATTATCCACCAAAATAAATGACGGCCACAAAAACAACCTAATATGGGGGAGATGTTGTAATGTTCCTACTTAACAAAACAATAAAAAATAAAAAATAAATTATGGACCAAAAAAAATGTCTGCCAGAAAAACAATACAATATGGGGGACATGCTGTAATGTTCCTACTTAACAAAATAAAATAAAATAAAATTGAAATATCTGCAAAAAAAATGTTGGTAGTGACATGGTTTTAAAACCATGTGCAAGGCCTCCTAAACAACCCATGTATTTATTGTACATGGTTTAGGCAGTCCTTGCAAATGGTTTTAAAACCATGTGCAAGGCCTCCTAAAAAACCCATGGTTTTATTGTACATGGTTTAAGAGTTCATTGCAAATAGTTTTAAGACCACGTGCAAGGCCTCCTAAACAACCCATGGATTTATTGTACATGGTTTAGGCAGTCCTTGCAAATGGTTTTAAAACCATGTGCAAGGCCTCCTAAAAAACCCATGGTTTTATTGTACATGGTTTAGGAGTTCATTGCAAATAGTTTTAAGACCATGTGCAAGGCCTCCTAAACAGCCCATGGTTTTAGGAGGTCCTTGCACATGGTTTTAAACCCATGTATGGGGGAGATTGTCACATCCCCATGTCTCCGACCGGCGAAGAGGACGTGATCCATACTGTATCCGACTGGCTTAGAGCCCACGAACATGAAAATTCATGGAATTTGCATGAACAGAATGCTGAAAGGGAAAATGCATTGCAATTTAACATGCACAAATACAACTATTTATCGTACACAGCTAAAATCATTCATCTTGCACAGCGAAATCACCATGCATTCAAACAAGCATTCATTCAACATGTTCATTTCATTCTAATTAACAGTAAATATAGAATTGCAGAGGTAAAATACACAAGATTACTTATCTTATGATGAAATCGATCCGCAACCAGCTACGTCGCTGCAACGTTCCACCCAACCATAGGCCAGCGTGCTCCTTAATCTCTCAGCAGCGCTGCCACCTCCGAGCTGGGCATGATTCTCCAAGGAATAAGGGAACTAGCAGGCTTACACATAGCCAAGGATGTACAAAACACACAGCCAAGCCAACAGAGTTGGGTTTATCAGGCCATTAAGGAGTTGGAGAAGGCAAATTGCTAAGCTGGTGAGCTCATTACAGAGCCAAGAACACCTACACCAAAACTAGCCTGACCTCTAAGACACCCAAACACACCCAACACAAGGAATCAGTCCCTTCTCTGCTACACAGTCCCTCAGGCCCTGCATTCCCTTCCAGTGCTATTCAGGGGTGATGGAGAAGAAGGTCAGCCCTCTAGCTCTGTCTGTGTGGTTCCAGCCACCAGGTTTATCAAGCAAAACTCAGCCCACTTCCTTGCTCCCAATACAGTCCGAAGACCAACCATTGCGCACAAACAACTAAGTTAGCTATCACAGCCTAAACAGGAAACGACTTCTGAGTCATTATTGGCCCTATCATGGCCAAAATGACTCTCAGGCGAATTTACAACAGTTCCCAAACGCAATAGCAACCCAAGTACAACAGGGGAAAAATCAACAATCCGTTCAAGACAATGAAGCCACGGGGAGACTTACACAGACCATGCGGTAAAAGAAATTAACAGAATTCCGACCTGGGCATGAGTAACAATCAACGCCAAATCCATAGTTCAGCTCGTGAGGCAAAGATACAGCTGCACCGTCCACCAATCCGCAGAAGAAAATCACGTGGGTAAAACCCAGAAATTCCTGTGCATGCGAGAAACAATCAGACCCCGTGAGGAATGAACAACTCTTCCTGGGCTCGTGGGTGAACAACAACAACTGAGAGGACGCGAAATTTGATGTGTGTGAGGGACAGCAACAAATTCCCTGCGTGAAGATGAGCAACAATGGCAAGGACGCGAATTTGGAGAGTGTGGGTGTTCAGCAATTCATGGAGCCAAGAAAATGTCTGCGTGAGACCAAAAACGCCCAGAGCCTGTCGGTGAGTGATGAGCAGCCGAAATCGTGGTCATTATTTCCCCCCAACATGAGTTTCAATCCGCTGGTGGAGTGTGGGTGTGGGCATGGACTGATAGTCCTGCCACACTCCACTCCCAGCCATAACTGCCTCAACCACCAGCAGTCAATTTTTTAATGAAAGTGGTTGGAATTAGACAAAAGAAGGTGACACATGGGTTTTTCCTCTTTTTGGCCCAAGGTTTGACAAATTCCCCCCCCCACATCCTCATCCTTGGGAAAATCATGCCCCATTCGATTTAGTTGCCGCGACCGTAGCTGGTTGTGTTCATTTTTAATTATAGATGCATATTTACATGATGATCAACATAATATATGCCACATGCCCTCGATATACCATCGGTGACAAATTTAAATCCTAAACATAACGTGACCGATCAATGGTGGGGCCTTGGCCTTTAACTCCACACCATGATCATTTACAATATATACATCATATACATCTAATGTAACGGGGCCAAAACCGGGACATTACAGAGATGATGTAATGTTCTTTCCTAACAAAATAAAAAATAATAATAAATATTATATGTCAGCCATAAATAGTATTAAATATTAATAATAAAAATATTATATGTCGACCTTAAATAAAAAGATGTGTCTTTTGGTTTGAATCACACCAAAGCTCATAGTTGAGTGCAATACTTAAGAAGAGGTTTGCACCTCCAAATATTTGATCCCTCTCAATGCTTGATAGAGCCTAGGATTTGGATCTATGTTGGTATATGTTTTCAGCTCTGTCTTGTGCATAACAATTTACATATTTATTTATACGTTGAGCAGTTTGTGGAGTGATATATTGTTGGTAGAAGTAATCTCTTTCTTCAAGTACGTCATAGAGCTCTTATATTTCAATTGAGATCTCAGAACTAAACTTGTTTATCAGTTTATGAATGATTGATGTAGTCATAGTTATATATGATATACTCAAAATTACTCATTACTGAGAGCAACCATAAGCATAGATAACTCCAAGAATATTTTATGACTGAAAGAGCAGAACGAAAGACTGAGTTTGGTACCTTGATAATCATGGTAAAAATAATGGAGTAACTAATGATGCTCCTATATACTTGCATTGAATATTGTAGTTTCTTATTTCTATGAATGTGATGAATTTACTCTATGTTTACATGATTTGAGTATAAGTTTCTTTTCCAGAGCTGGGAAAACACCATTGTATCAAGATATGCATAATTTCCACATACAAAGAGAAAACATCATTGTATCAGGATATGCAAAATTGCCACTAAGAACTAAGTCACCAAGTGAACAAAGTAATGAAATTTGTCTTAAGTCGAAGTTTGTTAAGTATTCACAAGAATATAAGTACTTTTAATTTGAATTGAAGATTGAGCAAGTGTGATTTTACATTTGGTTAATGAATGGTTCTCGTTTTCTGAGGTCAGGAGAGGGAGGAATAATTTGGTCACCTTGTACATACTGTGTTAATAGTTCATAAGCTTACACCCTCGGATTAATAAATTAAATGTAGCATTATTTATTAAACGATGAATAATTCAATTGACATTTTTAGTGTTGTTTTCGGGGAATTATTAAAGGGTAACTAATTAATTCATAGCTCTTGTTTTGCATAGAATTAGCATTTTTTTTTATTTTATGTGTTCGTTTTTCTCATTGTAGGCATCTTTTGGTGGAGAGTACTGGAAATGGTAAGACACAAAGACCACCTCACTTCAGGATCTCTATAAGTGTAACAACCTGATGCATTCACTATAGTGAGTTTCTACAAAGCTCTATCATGTTTGGTAGTGGATGAATAGAATTAGGGACAAGAAAGGTAGATTTATATCAAAATTTCCAAAAACCCCTACTAACTCATAGGTTGGAAGAACATCATGATTAGAATACAAAAGTAGAATTCCTACTCCTTCGATGAAAGGAGGAGGAGGGCAAAGTAGAGGTATAGTCATAGAACTAATCATTGCTTCACTACAACAAAACCCTATGATTAGAATCCCTTTTTGCTTCCTTTTTTTTTGTCCAGTCATCCTTTTAATGTATTTTTCTTCATTTCGTTGGCCAAGTCGATGCAATTCCATGATTCGATGCTATTTTAGGCATTTTTTGTGTCCTTTTGCTAAATTCAGCCCTAGTGTCAGGTTTTGTTCTAGGTTTAATGCTTACTTTTGTGCTAGATTTAGCACCTACTTTTTCATCGGATTTAGAACCTAGTTTTACGCCATTTTTTTGTTGGGTTTTGTGCTTTGTTGTGCACCTAGTTTTTGCTTTTACTCTTGTTACACCCCCTTTTGCATCCATGTTTGCCTCCACATTTGCACCCATATTTTCCTCCTTTTTGCATCCCATTTTGTATCCATATTTGTGTCATTTTTTCCATCTACAATTAGGTCCACTTTTGCATCCACTTTTGTTGCACCCCAATTTGCACCTACTTTTGCACCCACTTTTGCTTCCACTTTTTCATCCCTTTTTTTAGTTTAGATTTGGATCGACTTTTGCATCCATTTGTGCATCCCTTTTTGCAACGAGTTTTGTGTCAAGTGTTTCATTTAGTTTTGCATCTAATTTTGGTGTATCCACTTTTGCGCCCACTTTTGTGCCCACTTTTGCACCCATAGTTGCATCCTTTTTTGCATCCACTTTTGTTGCACCCCATTTTGCACCCACTTTTGCATCCTCTTTTGCGTCCATTTTTTTGTCCACTTTTGCATCCAATTTTGTGCCCAAATGTTGAAGATGACGATAAGGATAATGATGATGATATTCACTATGACTATGACTATTACTATGACGACGATGATGATAATGTTGTAGATGATGATGATGATAGTGTTGTTGTTGATGATGACAATGATGATGATGACAACGATGATTATGATCATGATCATGATCATGATATTGACAATGACAATGACGACGTTGACAGTGATAATGATGGAACAAAATGAATGATGATGATGGTGATGATGACAATGAGGATGATGATGTTGGAAATGATAATGATGATGATCATCATCTTCCAAAATAGAGTTTTTATTTCTCATGCATAAATCGTATGTGTCCTCCATGACCCTTTCCACTAGTCATGTCTTTTGGGTTGATGATATTTCTAATACCAAAGGTAATTATGAACAATTGATGACAATGTCGATAATCATGACGATGACAACAATGACAATAGTGATGATGACATGAATGATGATTATGATGATAATGACAATGACGATGATGACAATGATGATGGTTATGATGACATTGACAATGACGATGTTGATGATGATGATGATGACAATAACTATGACGACGGTGATGCCAATGACCTTGGTGAATCTTCCCAATTCTTAAAATGCCATCATGATCATTATCTTTGTGGTCATTTTCATCTAGGTAATCGTCATCGTCATCTAGGTCAAAATCATCAACAATGACATGAATGATGACAACAATGATGATGGTGCCATTAATGATGATGATTATGTCCATGATGATGAAGATGACAATGACAATGATGATGATGGTGGCGTGATTATATGAAGATGGTAACAATAATGAATATCCCAATGATGATGATAATGATGGAAATGATGATGACAATGATCATTGTGTTGATGGTGATGATGATGTTGATCATCATTATCATGACCTTGATGATGTCATCATCATTAGTCATCATCACCACCATCGTCATCATCATCGTCGTCATCATCATGTGTGGTCATTGTCATCATCATTGATGATTATGACAATGAATGTGGCATGGATGAGGATGAGGATGATGATGACAATGACAACAATGACAGTGACGACACAGTCAATGATGATTATGATGATGTGATTAAATGAAGATGATGTTGACAATGACAAGTATGATGCTGAAGATGGAAATGGCAATGACAATGGAAATGATGATGATGATAGTGATGGTGTTGATGACAATGAAGGTGATGATGATGACATCGACGAAGGCGTAGAGAATGGTGATGATGTGATTATGTAATGATGGCGATGGCAATGATGACGACGACAATGAAAACGATGATGATAAAGATGATGACAATGAAAATGACAATGACAAAGACATGAATGGTGGTGGTGGTTATGATAATGATGATGATGATGATGATGATGATGACAACGAAGATGATGATGACCATGACAATGATGATGACGACGACAATGATACTGATGACATTGATGATGATGTGATTATATGATAATAATAATGATGATGGCAATGACAATGATAATGGCAATGGTGATAGTGATGACAATGATGATGACACTAACAATGAGGGCATGATGTGGGGGGAATACAATGTATTAGGCCATGTTATCTACTTATGGGGCTCATAGACCATATTTGGGTCTTGAGGAAATGCGGAAATCGAAAAACTTACTTTTCCAATTTGCGAACCTCTGAACTTCCACACTTCCGCCTCCACACTTATCCTTCTGCTCTACTCCTTAGGACATCAAATTTCGAATATCCGGCTTTTCACTTCCGCAAATTTCAACCTTCTCGGTTTCTGCACTTTAGTGGACCAAACAACCCTTTTCGACTTTTAGTGGATTGCGCAAGTCAGATTATCGACTTTTGAGATGATTTTTCAGCACTTTTTCGATTTTTGGTTTGGGTTTCGGAAGTTGGCTCCTCAACTTTTCGAAACTTTTCCGATTTTCGGTTCGGGTTCCGGAAGTCGATTGCTCGAATTTCAATCTCCGCAAATTCAATCTTTCCAAACTTCCAGTTCATGTTGTGGAAGTCGGCTCCTCGGATTTCAATCTCCACGAATTCACCTTTTTCGATTTCCGCAGTTCACTTTTTTTACTTCCATACTTCGAAATCGGAAATCTTGACTTTTCCTTGATTTTCCCTTGTGCTTCTGCTCCTCGCCTTTCGGCTTTCGGACTTCGGAATTAGAAATATTTAGTTGATGTACTTTGGAGTATCTAGGGATTTGTGTGAAGCGACTTAGGCAATTGTTACTATAATTCTAGGTTTCTTTAAAGGTATTTTTATTATTATTTAAAAAAAAAGATTTATTAGAGTTTTTTATAAATAAGTTTAAAATGTATATATTAAAAAGTTAACTTGCTAATTTCCATAAATGTTTGATATCAAATGTATATCAAACACTACTAACTTAAATATTTAGCCATGGATGATTCATGAGGAACACCACTAAATGAATCCTCAAAATTTCATCCTTCTCTTAGTGAGCCCAAATAGAGTGCGACAACTCATTTCTGCAAGGAGAGAGAGAGAGAGAGAGAGAGAGAGAGAGAGAGAG
>LPNX011183284.1:797639-821620 GCA_001517045.1 Pseudotsuga menziesii
ATAGGGTCAGGGAGAGAGAGGGGTGGGGATCAACCTTATCCATTGACATTCATCCTCCTTTACGACGATTTCTTCTCCATTTCGCAACTCAAAACCCTTTTAACTTTCACGCTCCTTTTCTTAGTGGAGTTCTCTTCAAGTGTAGATCTTCTCTTCTACTAGATCTTGACCATCCACACCTGCACATAATTAAACTTTATTTTATCATTCGCCTTCCGACTTCTGGACTTCGAAATTCGGGAACCCAACTTTCTCCTTAGGAATTCAGATTTTGAATATCCGACTTTTTACTTCCACAAATTTCAACCTTCCCAGTTTCTGCACTTTAGCGGATCGAACAACCCTTTCTGACTTTTAGCGGATTGCGGAAGTTGGATTATCTACTTTTGAGACGAATTTTCTGCACTTTTTCGATTTTCGGTTCGGGTTTCAGAAGTCGGCTCCTCAACTTTCAAAACTGGGTTTTGAAACTTTTACAATTTTCGGTTCGGGTTGCAGAAGTCGGCTCCTCAACTTTCAATCTCTGCAAATTCAATCTTTCCGAACTTCTGGTTTGGGTTGCAGAAGTCGGCTCCTCGACTTTCAATCTCTGCTAACTCACCTTTTCCAATTTCCACACTTCACTTTTCTGACTTTTGGACTTCGGAATCGAAAATCTTAACTTTTGCGTGGGTTTTCCCTTGTGCTTCCGCTCCCCACCTTCCAGCTTCCGGACTTCAAAATAAAAAATCTTTAGTTGATGTACTTTGGAGTATCTATGGATTTGTGTAAAGCCATGGTTGATTCATGAGGAACACTAGTAAATGAATCCTCAAAATTTCAACCCTTTCTTAGTGAGCCCAAATCAGGTGCGACAACTCATTTCTGCAAGGATATTTCACAAAGTGCACAAATTTTTTGGGGGGTTAGGTTTTTAGGTAGTTAAATTTTTTAATTTTTAAAATTTTGCTGATGTGAGTTTTTGTTCTATGTCAAAAGTTTATAATTTTACTATGTCAAAAGTCAAACCTAAATAAGTTAGAGGTAGGTTATATGTATATTATTTATATGTATTTACATGTAGACTATTTTTAATTGGTAATTCAAATTTATTAAAATTGGGGTGGGGAAGTGCGAAAGGGAGAAAAAGTGGAGAGTGCGGAAGTGTGGAAGGGAGGAAGTGCAGAAGTGCAGAGGTTCGTAAATTGGAAAAGTGAGGGAAGTGTAGAAGTGCAGGTGCGGAAGTGCGAAAAGAAGGCTTGTTCGGTTTTGAGGTATGTAAACAAATGATGCCATCAAGAAAGGTCTATTGCAGAGAGTTTGTTGCGGTAAAGATTCAATATTTTTACCCTCTCGGCGTTCCTTTGCACCTCCTAGTGCAAATGCTAGTAATATCATTTAAGCTACTTATATCCATTATAGATATTCAATTTTTTTAGAGATTATCGGATTTCAATACGAAGAGCAATATCATTTTCCATATGTGAAATTTTTGGTGTTAAGAATGATGATATCGTTATTGACTTGCCACTCAATCGCTTTGTGATTTCTATCACATAGTATATGGTGCCAAGCATTTCATCCATTGAAATAATGACATTATTTTAATCTTGTTTTTAATGGGAGTTGGTTTAATCTTATTTTAATTCCAGAAAGTAGTGGTTAAATTTGTCATTCCAATTGTAAGGAAAATTACATCCAAAACGCGCCCAACAAAGTAAGATATATGTTATCAAAAAATATACTTATGATTTTTTTTTTGAATTTTAGTTTAGATTTGAACCTAACTTGATATTAGGGGATGGAGATCATAAGGTATTACAATGCCAAGGGAAAGGGATGGATGGAAGGAAAATCATGCATTCAACTTTCAATGAAGATGACTAGAAAGAAGCACATCAAAAGTCTGAATTCGAAGACAATGATTATACTCACACTCGTCCTTACTTCCGACTCCCAAGCCTTGAAAATGGTCCTTTTGGCTACACTTCACTTCACTGTTAAATGGATTATGTGTGTTAGGGTTGGTGGACCCTATATATGTCTAATATTTGTATCTGTTCAAACATAATAGCATCATAATTTGTATATTTTACTAGTCTTTGAAAAAGCTTACGTTATTCATCAAGGAGTAGAGTTAAGGGCGTTTCTCAACTTTTACTTTGTACGGTAATAGTGTTAAGCTTCCCACATAAAATTATTCATTTTCTAGTTTGTACAAGCTAGGTCAAATTACAAAACTGTGTCCTGAATAATATTTCGATTATTGTATTGAAAGTGTTTCCTAAATATATATTTTGACCTTTACAATTAAATTCCATCAAAATTGGCCCAAAACATCATTATTCCTTCCCTTTTAAATACAGAAAGTTGGGAATTTATTGCAACATATGGCCCATTTTCCCAAAAAAGACAAAAAAAACCCTAAAATGAGAATGGGTCAAAAACCATGGATAAATACCATACACTTTAAAAAACCATGGGTCAATACCATGGGCAAGAAAACCTTTGATCATCCTATAAATACATTGTGAAGGTATCCCCACAACAACTTTCGATTCCTGAACTTTTTCACTTTCCATTGCATGGTTCCAAAACCTTACATTCCCAGAACTTTCACCACACCATCCCACGTTGCATGTTGAGTTTACTCTGTGTAACCCTTAATTCCTTTCCCGGTGACAACTCTTGTTGGAGAAAATCGGAGAACCAGATCATGGGAGTTATCAGACCACATCCTCAAACAACTATAGTGGCCCATCTTATTGAAAGGTATGTTACATTTTTGTTTTACTAGTTAGATCATAAACTAAAAAATAAAATAAATATTTGTTGCTTGTTTTAATAGTCAAGGTTGAGCTCCTCCCTTGCACCATGAACTCTATCCTTAGATCCGGTTGATCTAAGGTAGGTGCTTTTGCATGTAGCTGGAGAGAAATATCCACTACAGTATTCAAGAAATAAATATTTAGAGTTGAATCCAAGATACAAGTATGGAAACCCTAGCACACCCTAGCGTCTGGTAATGGTGCTGATACCAAAATCTCCTGCATTGAATGATGGTTTCTTGGTTTTGAGGTAGGATTCCTGAAGTTCATTCGGTCTATGACCTGGCTTAGTACCAACCAGGTTAAAATAAGTGGGAGTTTTTCTTTATGTTTTTTCTTCCATATTTTTCAAGCGTTTAGCTCGTTTCCGGTGTTTCCTAGGTTTTTGCTCGCATGTGAACCAAGCGTGTCGGTATGGATGATTTTTTATAGTCAGGCCATGGTGTCATGTCTAGATGTCAGTCGGACGGACGAGTGTGGGACTCTTCCAAGGCCCCTTGGCCCTCTCGCATTGAGGACGTCCTGTGGGGGTACTCTCCTCTTAGACAACACCATGCAGGTAAGAGTTTGGTTTTTTTGGATGAGGAGGCTAAGGGTTCTAGCATTGAGCCTGTGTCTGGTGGATTGGTAGGGGGTAAGAATCCTAAGGCTAATGGAGCCGGGTGTCCACTTGGTGGGAAATTTGGTCAGATACGGCTTCATTTCGAAGAGAATAAAAAGGGGAGGCCACTCTGTGTGTTCGGTTGTGATGTTACATGTGATATGGTAGCACATCTTATTGAGAGAGCCCTGATGGGAAGATTTGGTTTCTTGAACCTAAACATGGCATATATTCTCTCATGGATTAGGGTAAAATGACAACTCTTCATTTCGAATATGCCTTGGGTGATGACTCTTGTGACTAGCTAGGTGGTATTTCATTTTTTATATGTAGAGGATCGTCCAGCCATTAAATCCAGATATTGGGTGATTGGGCGTGGATCCTTGGTGCTTTCCCGTTGGCAGCTGGATTTTTACCCATGGAAGACAACCATATCTAGGCATCGCCTTTGGGTAATTTTGCTGGATTTTCCCTTTTTTTTTCTGTTGGAATATAAAGGGTTTCATGGGAATCACTAATGCAATTGGCAACTTCATTATTATGGAAGTGAAACATCTCATGGGGGCTGAGAGGTTTGCACCACAAGTGTTGGTTGATTTGGATATTTCTAGTGGTCGCCTAACACAGTTAGAGGTGGTTTGGGAAGGTGGTTCCTTCATCCAGAAGCTTGACTACTGGTAGGTTCGTTTCTGATGCTTCAAATGTAAACAAGCAGGTCATCAGAAGGCGGTCTTACTTCTAGATTAGGTTTGGAGATGCTCTCAAAACAATCTGAGGTTGATATTGGTGAGCGAGAATGTTGTGGCTGAAATCAACTTACCTCTTCCTCTGGACAGGAATTCAGCAAGCTCCTTTATAGGTAAGTCTGTTAAAACCCTACCTACACTTTTAAATTTTTTATCGGTCGATGAAATCTGCAAGTCTGTGTTGGGTACCTATTTGGCTGTGGAGATCCTGGGTTCTATGGAAGCCGACAATCCTTGTTTGGATTCCCTGTTAGGTGGGTTGGAGGTTTCGGTTGTCAAGGATGACCTTGTCTTGGGGCTCGACTCGAATGGTCCTTTGGATGTTAGTGGGGAAAAGGAGTCACCTACTGAATCACCTCCTCTGTCCTTTATTCCTAGAGATTTCCCTCTACTAAGGCCCAATTCCTATCCCATTTTGGATATAGTCGTCTCTTCTCCCCCTGTACAAGATTGTTTGGGGACCCTGGTGGGTGGTAAACCCCATTTGAAGACTTATCCTTAGTAGCATAGGGGTCTGAGGTCTTACCCATCTCATCCTTGCATAACCCTAATGTTACCCTCCGGAAGGATAGAAAACCTAAATCTACTAAGCAGAGTCGAGCTTCTGTTAAGGAGAGACTTGTTTCCACTATTTGTACCAACCCGCAGGTTTCTTGTCTGTTTGATAAAGGCTTACCTCGCCATTCTTTGGAGGTCCAATCTGTGGATCAGTGGGCTCTTAGAGATGCCTTAGCCCCAGCAGAGTTTCGCTCATGATAGTGGTCTCTTTCAACATCATAGGGTTTGGTAGCGACCCTAAACGCTATGCCCTTAAACACCTCATGGGGATGCTCAAACCGGGGGTTTTGTTACTTCAAGAGACTATGATTTTGGAAAATTGTGATTGTGATTTTTTTATTAAGCTAAAACCAACTTAGCGTACTTGTGCTTTGGATGCCTCAAGTTGTTCAAGGTTACTCTGGTTACATGGGATCTGACTATGGAAGATCTTAAGGCTTTTGTCACCAATGCAGGGATCCTTGTGGAAGGGAAACTGAAGGGATTTAAAGAAGTGGTGTGCATCCTTAATGTTTATGCTCCTTACCTGAGGCATAGGATATTATGAGATTCGATTGTTGAAGCAGGCTATCTGAATGATAGAGCCCTCATCCTGGCAGGGGACCTAAATTGTACTCTTTCTCTGTCTGAAGTGTGGGGTAAAGGTAAACCTTTGGACCCTCTCGCCGATTATTTTTTGGAATTGTTCGACTCGGTGAACCTTATTGATATTTTTCTGAATGTTATGGTCCCAACTTGGTCCAACGGTTGATGTGGTTCGGATGGTGTTGCCAAGTGTTTGGATCAATTTTTAATGGTTGAACCTTTGTGCAACAATATTGGAAGATACCGATCATGGGATTATGCTACAGGTTTTTCTAATCATAAATCCATCTGTTTGCATTTAGACTTTGATTGTGAGTGGATTCACTACCCTTTCAAATTCAATCCAGTATGGCTAGAGGGTCCCTCCTTTTTCACCTTCATTCGGGACGTTTTGGGTAAGTTGGATTCGGGGATCGATACTACTAAGGTCAGTAAACTGGTTAGAAAGCTGAATTTGTTAAGAAGTGAAGTCTGGAAGTGGGAGTCTAAGAGGAAGCAAAAGAATTTGGAGGAGCTGGAGAGGATTGAAAAGGAGTTACAATCTCTCTCTGGCGTGGTGGGCGACGGGTATTTTTCCATGGAAAGAAAGGAAAGGTTAATCTAGTTAGAATACCATAGGAAGACGATTCTAAGAAAGTTGGAGGAGACTTGGAGGCATAAAAGTTGGGTAGTGTGGTTGAAAGTCAATGATAATAATACCAACAATTTTCATCGTTTTGCTAGCAGACACAAATTGACTAATTAAGTTTGGGATCTAATGAATTCTTAGGGAGAGGTGGTGACATGTGATAAGGTCCTCCAGTTTTTGGCTATGGATTCCTTCCAAGGTATTTTCTCAAAACCTCCAACTTCTAGTCTTCTAAGTTAGTTAAAGGTTATCAAACTCTTTCCTCGTCTCTTTGGGGAGGAGGCATGTTATAAGATGGGAGCTCATATTTCATTGGAGGAGGTTAAGAACACTTTGATGCATTTTGCTAAAGATAAAAGCCCCGAACCTGACGGGTGGACGACTGAGTTTTTCCTATGTTTATTTTATTTGTTGGGATATGAAATTATTGTTGTGATGGATGATTCTAGACAGATGAGGGGAGTCTCTGGCACTTTGAATTCTACTTTTATTACTCTCATTTTGAAGAAGGACACACCAAAGAGTTTCAGTGACTATCGACCTATTTCTTTATGTAATTTGTTGTATAAGATCATTCCTAAAATTATTACAGAAAGAATGAAGCCCTACTTGGATCAGTTTGGTTTTTTGCCGAATCATTAACTCTAGGACGTTGTTGATATAGCTCAGGAATGCTTGCATTCTCTGAAGCTTGGTAGGAAGAAGGATTTAATCCTTAAACTAGACTTAGTTAAGGCTTACGATTGACTGGATCGGTCCTTCCTCTGTTTAATTCTTATTCAAACTGGAATATCTTATGACATTACTTCCTGTATTATGGATTGTGTTTCTTCTTCCCGCTATGTGGTTTTAATCAATGGATCTCCTACTCAGTCTTTTGCACGATGTAGGGGCACTAGGTAGGGTTTCCCCCTGTCCCCTTACCTCTTCATTCTGGAAATTGAAAGCCCTAATCTCCTTCTGAGGAACACCAAGGAAAACAAGCCAATTAAAGGGGTGACGATCACGGGAACAATTAATCTATCCCGTTTTATTTTTGTCGATGATGTCCTCTTATTTAGAGATGGTTCAGTAGAGGAGTGGAGCTCCCTCCAAGCTGTTCTCTCCCTATTATATGAAGCATCTAGACTTGAAGTTAGTAAAGATAAATCTTGTTTTATTTTTGCAAATGTTGATGAAAATATGAGTTTGGCAGTTTCAACTTTATTTGGCTTTAAAATGGTGGACTACAAAGTTGGCTTCAAATATCTCGGTTTTAGTCTTAAGCCTTGTGGGTACTCTTCGAAGGACTGGAAATGGATGCCTCGAAAAATCTCTCGGAGAATAAGTTGTTGGTCATATAGATATCTCTCGTTGGGAGGAAAACTTATTCCGATTAAATTAGTTTTACAAAGCATTCCGATGTTCTGGTTTTCCTTATTCAGAATTCTCATTTCAATTATTCCCTCTATTAGAAAATTGATCTTCTATTTTCTTTGGGCTGGTAGATTGGATGCGGGGAAGTTACATTTATGTGCTTGGGAGATCTTATCGCAGCCCCTTGACCATGGAGGGTGGGGCATCAAATGTTTAAATTTTTTTAAGCAAGCGTTGTGTGCCAAAATCCTGTGGCGTTGTTTATCCAATTCGAGTCTGTGGGGCAAGGTCATTAGAGCTAAATATCTAAACATGATGAGCGTAGACTATTGGATCATAAATTACAAAAGGAAACCACGAAGCTCCTCTTGTATCCAGAACATTTGTTAGCATAGTTTAGCTCTATTAATTTCTACTTTGGAATGGGCTGTTGGAAGGGGCATTCAAGCTAATATTGGGTTGGATCCAATTGTGAATCTTGAGGAGGATTTTGGATTGTCAAGGAGGCTTACTTCTTAGCTCCATTCAAAGAACATTGTGGTTCTTCAACAGGTTTAGAAAGAGGGCCCTAGTAGTCATTATCAGTGGTCGCCAACCCATGACTTACAACTAGAAGGTAGCTTAGGGGAAGAATGGAACAGGTATCAGTCAACTATGATTCATGAAGGCATTTCCCTATCCTCGAGTCTGGAGATGTTGGTTTGGGGGGAGAACAAAGTGAATGGCTCTGTAACGAACAAATTGGCTTATGAATGGATTTTTGAGACAGATACAAGGGCTAACTCATGCTGGTGGCTGAAGTGGCTTTGGAAGGCCCATTGCCCACTTAAGATTAAACTCTTCATGTGGTTGTGTTTGCATAGCATGATTCTCACTTGGGATGTGTTATAGGTGAAAGGTTTTTATGGTCCAAACATATGTATCTTGTGTAAGACTTGTGAGGAAACTATCCAGCACTTGTTTGGCTCTTGTCCTTTCTTTAGGAATTCTTTGCGGGTTCTGAGCACTTAATTTGATCTTCTTGTATGCTGGAATGGTGAATCCTTGAATGAAAACTTTTATCTTTGGCATACAAAGGTAAAACACTTAAGCTTACTTCATTTATTTATGCTTTGGGAATGTTAGAATGCTCACAATAAAGAACTTTTCGAAGGCAAAACAGGTGATCACGTGATTGTAGTCTCCAGAATTCTGGGAGCCTACTTAAAGTGGCATAAACAGAAGCCTGTTAAGAAACCACGGTTCTTTCAGTTTCCCCTATTTGCATACCCTGTGAGATACTTTGATGGTGCGGCCCAGGCCGGTGTTTACAGGGTTGGTTTTGTTTTAAAATTAAGTCCCTTGATCTCTATCAAAGGATGGATGAAAGCGGGGAGAGGTTCCAATTCTAGAGCTGAGCTCTTCGCTCTTTGGGGGATTCTTTTTTCGTCAAAGGTCTGGGAGGTTGAGGAAATGTAGATAGTAGGGGACTCCAAGGTTATCGTTGGATGGGCAAATGAAGAGTCAAATTTTCACTCTCTCATTTTCGAACAATGGAAGTTGAAAGTTTCCAGGGTGATCACTTCCTTCAAAAGTATATCTTATCAGCACATATATCGTGAATTCAATGAGGTTGTTGACAGTCTGTCGAAGGTGGGGATTGGTGATATGGATGGTATCATCCATTTTGAGGAATGCCGTTACTTGTAACTCTATTCGGCTGGTAGGTTGGCTTTTTATTAAGGACTTTTAACGTCCAACGATTCTAGTTCTCTCCATATTCCTAGGTTTGGGCATAATTCTCATCTAGTTAGTGGCTACGAGTTATTGGAAGACTTTTATATGTTCTTTCTAGGATTGTATTTTGATAAGGTTTACTTGTTACTCCTTAGTGATGTTACAAGGATGGATGGCTCTTTTGGACTATAAACAATGTTTATCCTAGTTTCAACTTTTCTTAATATAAAGTTAACTTTTTTTTAGCCTTGAAAAAACTTTAAAGTTGAAATGAAGAAAAATAAATAAATTATGATCCATATTAAAGCGTGGCTTAATTATGCTGCCATATTTCCTATAAGACAATATAGGATCTTTAAATCTGAAATATGCCGTGTTGATACACTTAAATTGGTCGAAGTTGTTGCTTCTCAACACAATCTTATAGAGTGAAATCCTCTACTTAATATTGGGTTAAAAAGCAAAGTTGGTTGTAATAATGAGATTGAAAATAATAATATTTAACTTACTGTCTCACTTTAATGAAGAAGCTGGTTACTTACTTTTAATACAAGTCATGGAGAAAAAAAGTAAATATTGAATAAAAGTAAAGCTGGTATTGATGCATGTGACAAATAAGAAAATGAATAAGAATCACGCCACACTTTCCAAAAATACAAACGAGGAAAGGAAATTAAATGTTTGGAAAAAATGTGAAAATCAAGCATGTACCGAATGGATTTTATTTTGAAAGCATTTACTGATAAAGTGTTCAACAGAGAGTCAGGAGACAACATAAAGATAATTAAAAACCCACATCTACATGTAAAACGTTTGCCAAAGTTAAAATACATTACCATAATGTACAATAGACCCTGTCTGTGGTTGTTTTCTGCCAACGTAATGAGGGTCACTTTAACCTGTGCCTAAGTCAATACTTTATACTATTGCTCAGTCGACAAGGAAATTATTAAGGCAAGATCTAAACTGTAACTTTATTGGTAATGGTTTGCATACGCTGATAACCATAGTCATCAAAGAATGTGATGTGGAATATTTGTCAGATAACTGTAAGCAATGAGATTTCAAATTTAAATTGTACAAAGCATGATTTCCAAAATTAAGTATGGTACACTGCATTTGATCATTGAATCATTATTATTTTTAAGCTGAAACTAATATTTTCCTTGATTGGGTTTGAGGTTTAGCTAGCTCTCTTCATAAAAAAAATTGTTGGCGAGTGGAAGAACCCTTATATGACTAGCAGGTTTGCCATTGGTTAAGTGACCACTAACCATTTAAGCCGTCAAAATCACAGGAGATGACATCTGCCTGGACAGCACCAACCTTTAATATGATTGGATTTTTGGTATCAGCGGTATTAAGTTTTAACCATCACCCACATTCTACATCTCTACATCTCACCGATCATACAAAACATAAATTACTTTTTCAAGAAAAAAAGAGGTTTTCTTACCGTAGTGCTTTCGTAAAAATAAAAAAACTATGGATTCTTCTCCATATTATCTTTAAAAAAAACATATTATCAGTTTTCATTAAAAACTGAACATATCAGTCAGTCATATCTGATATTAAAATTACTGTAAGCCTATGTGTAATAGAGCTTTAATTTAATGAACAAAATACACAAGAATATGTAAGCCAAACTTTTACAATCCCAGCGATTCCATATGCATGCACCTGCATAAAGAGAGTCCTCAATCCTGTCTGGAAAATTTTATTTTAACAGGAACATTTCAGGTATCGTCTATGAAAACCAAAGAGATTTTGTACAACAACTATAAAGGGAAAAAATAGTTGATTAAACTTACCCAAAGCCATAGTGTTTTGAGCAATAGTGTTTTGCCAACAAACTTCAAGCATGCTGGCTTCTTATTCAAAGGAGCTAGCATGTTGGCTCCTTTGAATAAGAATTCAAAGGATTCAGTATATGTCCAATAAAGAGGATTACTCCAGCTAGCTCTTCCTTAATTACAAACATGAAAGGATGGTCAGCTATAAAGTCCTCATGATGCTCGAAGCAAAACATTGAAATAGAGGCTGTAGTAGCAGCTGCAGCTTCAGTGCCAGTTTCATTAACCTCCACAAATGAATTGTGAAAAACATTTGAAATGTAAAGAGGTGAATCCACCATTTCTGTGAAGTCTGCCCCATTAGAAAAAGGCAAGACCATACCCAACTTTTTCAGAAATTCAGATGCCTCAAGAGCAAAGGAAATCTTGAAGCGAGGTAGCTGAAAACACCCTACGCTCACCTCACTTATTTCTGATAGATGATTCTCAAAAAAATTAAGATTGATAGTTTTCTCAAGATCAGGCAGACCATCCTTCTTATCAGGCAAGAGGAAATACATGGAAAATGATCGCTTCTCCTGCCCTTGGAGATAGGGAAGACGTAGAATTTGGCAGTCACCAACTCTCTTAATACATTGTTTCTCTGTTGTAGTCATCATGGGTACTCGCACAGTTTCACCATTAAGCAAATTAAAAGTACCTTTCTTTGTTGCTGAGGATTCAAATTCCTTCTGCCATGTACCCTTGAAGTACAAGGCGTTTGCCAAGACTAACCTGGTATATTCGTCCACAGAACCAGCTGGCAGTAGTTCCTGTATTTGCCCCTTTGTTTCATCTGCAGCCTATTTATTCACCTCCATTCTAACTTCATTCGACTGATAAAAGGATTGAAAAAATAGAACCAAGTAACTCAGAACATTTTTTTTGTCTCTTTCAAAATGCAAGCTTTGAAAAGACAAATTGTACAAGAATGAGATTAGACGCACAAACTTAAAAAAAAACAAAGAACACTGGCAAACTGAGCTAAAAATATGGTTAGAGCCATATTTCGTTTTAAACATGAATGGGGTTTTATCATGAGTGCATTTAGTATGATTACAAGCGATTCATAAGTCCCGCCAACCAACCATTAGACCTAATCGAAGTTCAACAGGAAGAAGAGAAGTACGAATAAAATAACAGATTCCTAAAGAAATAAAGCTGGATTAGAAGGTGTCAATTATGTATTTGAGCATCCCATTCTATTTGAGTCTAAACTTTAAAGTACTCAGGCTGTTGGTTCTACATAAAAGTTTAACAGTTAGGAATAGGCTTAAGTGCATTGGTCTACAAATGATGCTTTATGGTTTGCCACATATCTGAAACAATTGAATATTTGATGCACTCAGGCTGTTGGTTCTAACTAAAAGTTAACAGATTCCTAAAGAAAATAAGCTGGATTAGCAAGTGTCAACTATGTATTTGAGCATCCCATTCTATCTGAGTCTAAAGTACTCAGGCTGTTGGTTCTACATAAAAGTTTAACAGTTAGGAATAGGCTTAAGTGCATTGGCCTACAAATGATGCTTTCTGATTTGCCACATATCTGAAACAATTGAATATTTTATGTACTCAGGCTGTTGGTTCTAAATAAAAGTTAACTGATTCCTAAAGAAAATAAGCTGGATTAGAAGGTGTCAATTATGTATTTGAGCATCCCATTCTATTTGAGTCTAAAGTACTCAGGCTATTGGTTCTACATAAAAGTTTAACAGTTAAGAACAGGCTTAAGTGCATTGGCCTACAAATGATGCTTTCTGGTTTGCCACATATCCGAGACAATTGAATATTTTATGTACTCAGGCTGTTGGTTCTAAATAAAAGTTAACCGATTCCTAAAGAAAATAAGCTGGATTAGCAGGTGCCAATTATGTATTTGAGCATCCCATTCTATATGAGTTTAAAATACTCAGGCTGTTGGTTCTACATAAAAAGTTTAACAGTTGGGAATAGGCTTAAGTGCATTGGCCTACAAAAGATGCTTTCTGGTTTGCCACATATCTGAAACAATTGAATATATCCCATTCTATTTGAGTCTAAAGTACTCAGCCTGTTGGTTCTACATAAAAGTTTAACAGTTAGGAATAGGCTTAAGTGCATTGGCCTACAAATTATGCTTTCTGGTTTGCCACATATCTGAAACAATTGAATATATCCAATTATATTTGAGTCTAAACTTTAAAGTACTCAGGCTGTTGGTTCTACATAAAAGTTTAACAGTTAGGAATAGGCTTAAGTGCATTGGCCTACAAATGATGCTTTCTGGTTTGCCACATATCTGAAGCAATTGAATATTTTATGTACGCAGGCTGTTGGTTCTAAATAAAAGCTGAACAGTTAGGAATAGGCTAAAAGTGCATTGGCCTTACAAATGATGCTTTCTGGTTTGCCACAAATCTGAAACAATTGAATATTGGCCTTACAAATGATGCTTTCTTGTTAAGCTTTTTAGGCATAGATTGCTGTTGACTAATGTACCTTCTTTGCCGTCCTTATTTGGAACCAATGGATGATGTAATCAGACAAACAAGCACATTGTCCTTGTAGAAAAGACAGTGTCAAGCCCCACTCGTCACCCCCAATTAAAAATTTGTAATCATGGTCTATGGAGTACAAGTACAATCAATGGGATGAAACGATATGCAAGTTAGCCACCAAAATCAAGGTTGAATACTTTAACACATCAGCCCCCAATTAAAAATGGCAAGAGCTATCCATTGAGCTGCAGAGCATTTAATGATGCTGCAGCAGGTTTGATGACCATTGAATCTTAAGCTGCTCGAGATCCAACGGTCATCAAGCTTGCTGCAGCAGCATTAAAGGCTCTGCAGCTCAATGGATAGCTTTTGCCATTAAAAATTTGTAATCGTGGTCTATGGAGTACAACAACAATCCATAGGATCAAAGGATATGCAAGTTAGCCACCAAGAACAATCAAGGTCGAATACTTTAAAATAAACTCATGAACTCTCCTCCCTCCAATCATCCACCCACTTAGTTTAACAAAACTCAGGGACTCTTCCCCTTTCCTCTCTCCATTCGCTGCAAAATGGATAAAGTTTAAAATGGAATAGAAACAGAAACATAAATAAATTTGGCTTGGAATATAGCATGTATCATGTACCTTATTCAGAAAATCCACCAGTCGAGCTTCAGTGTTGTACTGCTTCTTCACAATATCCCCAAAACTGGACTTCAACGACATGGATTTATCCACCCATATTCCGTTAACAAACGATAATTTAGGCCCTCCATTAGGACTCCCATCGATCAAAACCACATTAGCAAGCTGAGAAGAGAATTCATGGGATTGGGCACCCTCCTTGAGCTTCAGACAAGTGCAAATCTGGTCGAGTGTTGGGCCCTTTGCACCGGCTGCAGCCAGGCTCAATGCCATGCTTATGCTCAATGCTGAGAAAACAGCATTCTGCCCAATACTTGCTTCCAATACTTGTTTCGTGAACTCCACTGTGAATTCTGTCTGTCGGTGAATTGAAGACTGAATATCCATTTCTCCTCCGATCAAAATACAAAGACCAGGACCTCCAACAAACTTGTAGAGTTTCCTGCAGAATCACAATGCCCACAAGAAATGAAATTCTATGGCGGTTCCTGCGACTCAACCTTGCCTCGATTCATCACAGCTAGATTTATATCAAGAGCATGACCTGCATGATCTTCCTACGGATATTTAAGTTAGTTTTTATTATGTTAATGGATATGCATTTAGTTTGATTTGATTTTGTGTTTAGACGGATATTTAAGTTAGTTTTTGGGAGGCTTTGGATTGAATAGTTAGTTCGTAAGCCCTTCTTGTATTGCTCTTGGTCACTATTTTGTTTTTTTGAGTGGACTGTCCTGTAGTTGTGTTTTATTAGTGGGCTAAGTTTTTTAATAAAAACAAAAATATTGTGTTATCTTATATTTTTTAATTGGAATATAGTGTATTAATTTTTGTTGAAAAAAGAAATTATTGATTTAGGTTTATGTATAAATTTTGATATAAATGATGTATAGAAATATATACATTTAAAATTGGTAATTCTTTTTAACATAATTATTGATTAGTTAGGTCTAGTACATTATAAAGGAGAAATAACTCTCCCCTATTCTTATTGTTTCCTCACTCATATGCTTTGAGTCCCAAGCATGTATCAATTTATGACATAATTATTAAATTTGTCTTAAATAAGTGGGATAATCTCATGAGGAGATGGGGTCTAGTGCGATGCTTTAGGATGGAATTTGTAATGGGTTTTGGCTTGAAGACTATATGGAGGCTTCTATTGGCAAGCCTTGCTCATGATGGTGGTTTCTACGACTTAAGGTGAGCGAAGTACTTTCTAGTTTGTTTCCTTTCGTACTTAGGGCTTTTAACTTTGGATTTTTATTTGGTTTCAAAAAGGAACACCTTTGGGTTTTATGTGTGCTTCATGTCATTAAGTTGAATTTATTTTCAGAAGATTTTCTATTACCTTCTTCAAGAAGATCTTTGGTTAAGAATAGGACTCAAGGGATTGTGATAATAGGTCTCCCCTAGATCTAGTGGGTGGGTCCCCACAAGAAGATGGTACCCACTTTCAATGCAATAGAAGCACACGAGTGCTATAAATCAACAATATGCACACGCTTTTAAAACTAGACATATGCTCTTGGTATGGAAATTACTGAAACTCCATGAAAGCAACCACATGGATAAAGAAGCGTGCACACACTAATAACATGCATGTGCTAATAACACACATGTGCTATTAACACATGCACATTTTTTTGTATATTAAAAAATAGGTCGAGGTCCATTTCCACATCAATCTATCATGTTTTCCATGGCAAGAAAGGCTTCCATGATGAGCACAAAGAATGTGTGTATGCCTTCTTCACCTACCAAGCCTCCCAACCATCCATCCAGGTAATCCTAATCTCAATATTTTCTTTTTAATTTGTTTTTTCTATGATTTAATAAAAAACACTAGATTGTAAATGAATCAAAATTTAAACAACAATCATTATTTTGAAATGCAGATTGTCTCTCCTCTATCACAATGGAAAAAAACCAGGAACGAAACCCACAAAAAATAACCATGAGGATAACCCAAGCACACAAAACCATAAATGTTGTTGTGTTTACATAGGTGCTTGCAAAAGAGATAGAGCATAGGTCTCCACTTCGGCTAAGCAGATCACTTGTCACCCAGGTAACTTGTGTGGAATTATTTATATATCTAATGTGAAATTAATTGTCTTTGTACGATCAATTTACGTGTCTTTTCTACTAATCTAACATATTACATATCTTTATGCAGGTTCCATCTTCCACCATTTCATCACCATACTCATCCATCCCTCCCTATCTTCCACCTAGTTCATTTTTTCCATAGTTCATGATGAGTCCTATGACTAGGCATCCTATCCCTGTAATAGACATACCCATCCCCCCATAGGGTGATTTCGTTCGACCTTATACAACCATTTGGGATATATCATTGTCCATACCCATCCCCTTTTATGGTTCCCATTCCTTTCCAACATTGACCAACCTGCCATCACATCCCTCCCTTGTCAGATTGCATCCACTGCAATAGCTCCATCTCCTACACCCACGTATGCTCCATCCATTACTCCTACATCATCCCTCTCCCCTGAACCTACATCCTTCTCCTCCCCCCTACCTACATCAGACCCCTCCTATGTACCTACATCAACCCCCTCCCCACCATTCCCTTAGAGCAAGTTGTTCATCCTAGTGCTCCGCTTACTATCCAGGAAGGGAAATCTCCCACAATGCCTCAAATATTCACTGTGATATTTATCATTAAAACCTTATAACGCATGAATGGAATTCATAGAATGAAGATTTGTTTTTTATGTATCACTTGATTTTTGTAATTGTTGTAGGGAGGAATTGTTGAGCAGCTTGGATCGAGGAGATGGGAAACCCCATTACAGTATGTTGTCTCATCTAGATGAGTACTCTAGATTTGAATTCTAATTGTATTTTTAAGTGTACTAATGATATAATTGTGGAAAAACTACTATGTTGTTGTTTCTCTTTTATATCCCAAAGAGATGGTCTACACCCAAACGTAGGAAGGGTCAAGCTTCCTCTAGCTCAAAGAGGAGGAATGTTGATTTTGGAGACGAGACCTAGGGTGTCTATGGCTGCCAGTGTGATTGAGACATCCACTATGTACATTAGCCATGATGTAGCATTTTAGGTGGGATATGGTTATTTATGTCTATTCCACAAGCTTCCCTTATTCCATTTTGGGCATGAGCATCCATTATATGTATTGCGAACGATATTCCATTTTGTATAAAAATGTATAGTTGGGCCTATTTCCAATACAAATACATGACTTTCATTCGGTGTATATGATAGTGTGTTTATCCATTTTTACGTTGTTGATGTGGATTTGATATTATATATTATGAACGTTACATTGTTCATGGTGAATGTAATGAGTTCTACTTAGTTTCATTAACTTAATTTATAAACTAATATATACTAACGGGAACAAATGGTTGGGAAGATAGTAAAAGTTGTAAAGGCTTCTGAACACACATGTTTTCTTGGCAAATTACTCATATGTGTTTAAGGAATTTATTTATGTTGGCATTGAAAATTATTTGCAAAATTTGAGCAGAATTTGGTTATATTTATGTACTCTCACTAGAAAAAACTAAATTCACTTAAGAGCCACATCACATAAATTTGCAACATATTTTAGATCACATACATATTCCATTAAAAATGGGAGTGTGTTATTATGAATACAATCTTATCTAAAAAAATTCAATCAAATAACTTGATCACCGTATATGGTATGCACAATTTTATTATCCCTTTTCCAAACCACATCATAACATCTTATTAAATAGAGTTAGGATTGAAAATTATGATAATTTTATTATCTTAAATTGTGATTATATATAATTGATCCCTAGAGGTCCTTAACAAGGTGATGCATCTTAAATTCCCTCTATGAGGTTTATGGATCTTTGCATAGCCCATAAATCATTAAAGAAATATTATTGGGTCTAAGTACTTAGTTTTTGTCTTACGATCATGGCTAAGGATATGAGACCCATGCATGGTGCAAAAACCTTTAATTGGTCCCCATACCTACTTATAGACAAAAGGATTTCGTCTATATGACCTATGTGGTAGTTTGGGCCTACACATAGCCCATAAGTTATAGAAGTGGTAAGTCCAAGTTCCCTAACTTTTTATCCTAGACTATGACCAAGGCCTTGAGGGCTATCCATGGATTGCAAAGCTTCAAAATCGTGTCCATGTCCCACACATTGGACAAAGATTACTTGTGGATATTGTATGTGGTGGTTGAATTTCTTATGCATGGCCCATGAGTTATATAATTAGAATTATACCTTAGTTTTTATCCTTGATCCATGACCATGGTGATGAAACCTATACCTAGTCTACAATTGTTGTGAACTAGTGCCTATATTACAGTCATAGGCTAATTATTCCCTATATAGTGTGTGTGGTGTTTTGAGATGTTGTGCATGGCCCTTAAACCCTAGAAGCATATTTTACAACCTAAGACATTTGCTTTCATCCTTAAACCATATCATGACCTTGAAGTCCATGCCTTGTTTTCAAGGCCCCAAAGTAGTGACCGTATCCCTCTTGTAGGCCATAAATTATCTTTATAGGATTGTTAGTGGTTTGGGGCCTTGTACATAGGCAATGCTCCCAAAATCATTGTTAGGTATAAGATCCTGGTTTTTATCATTAGACCATAGGCATGGATTGGAGACCCATATTTATTGTGTAAAACCTCAAATTATATTCCACATCCCATTCACAAGCTAAGTATGTTCACTACATGGCATGCCAAGTGTAATGGGGAATTATGCATGGCCCATTATCCATAGAGAATAATCTTTTAGAGTCCAATACCTTAGTCTTCATTCTTGGACTATACATTGGGACCTTAGACATCTCTAGTATAAATCCCTTACAATGGTTCCCATATCTTACTAGTAGGGCAAATATTCCTTTTCTAGGGCCATTGGTGGTTTGAGACTTTTGCATACATGATCCATTATCCTTAAAAGCATATATTAGGATTATAGATTCTATTTTTCGATCCCAAACCATTATGAAGGCGTCAATATCTATCCTTAGCATGAACATACTCGATGTCCAATCTAACTCATCAGCCAATTATTTTCTTTATACGATCCATTTGGTAGTAAAGGGCCTAATTAATGTCTCACGAGCCTTAAAATAATCTTTTAGGGATTAACATTTTGGATTTTTTCTCTAACCCTATAAATGGGTCATAAACCCATGTTTGGTGCACAAAATATCAAAACAAAGTGCATAACCCACTCACAGGCCAAATATTCTCCATGTGGGATTGTCCAAGAGCATGTGCATGGCCAATGAGCCCTACAAGCCTCCTTTAGAGTGTAGAATATTGGTTTTTACACATGTTCCATTTATAGGGATAGGAGACTATTTACGGTGCACACAATATTATAATGGTGCCCATATCCCACTCTTAGAAAAAATATTTCATTTTCATGAAGCATAAGGTGGACTAGGTCCATCTACATGGACCATCATCCATAAAACTATCTTTTAGGGAACATTACCCTAGTTTCCTCCATATACCATACTCAAGGTCCCGAGGCCCGTCCCTGATGTGGAAAACCTCTCAATGGCACCCATATGATACTCATATATTAGTAAATCCACTTTAAAATAAATGTGATATGATTTGGACATCCATGAGTCATAAAAGAGCCTTTTAGGACCTATAAACCTGGTTTTCATCCTTGAACCATAACTAACACCATGGTTCCCTCTTGTAGTGTACAAAACTTTGAAATTATGTCCTTATCCCACTCATGTGATAAATATTCCTCTTTATAGGAATCTATGGTGGTTAGATACCTTACTTATGGCCCTAAAGGAATATTTTAGGCATTTTATTCCCTAAAGGAACATTTTGTGCATCTAGGGGTACATGTGGCTAATCAAACCAGTACACATGATCTCTTATATAATATCCTTCCTGTAAAAGTTGTGATATCAAAAATAACACTAGGTATGGATGTTAAATACCTAGACATAGTTGGGGGAGGAAAGTCGGGCCTTGAAAAAAATGTAGCTTCTATGCATCCAAGACCAAAAAGAACATCACAAAGGGTTGAGTCCCTAGAGAAAGCTTCTAGGAATCTAGGGAGAATATCAATTCCTAAACCCAACACACATAATCTCCCAAGGGTATCCTATAACTCTTTGTTATATATATGTTATTGTATTTTATTTAGTGAGGCACGATGTGAATAAACACCCAATTTTGTATAAGAACAAAGTACAAAAACAACAATCTTTGCTTGGTGGACAAAACATAATAAGGTGAGCATATGCTAATTAATTTCTTGATATAAATATTAGAAAAAACATGTCAATTAATCTTTTGATATAATCAACAATTATCAATTAAAGACAAACCCATAAATCTTTCAATACCATTATCATGTACCAATGTCATACCAATGTTGTGCTATGTTTTTTGCTCTAAATGAGTAAATTATGTGTTCTTTCTTGAATAGGTATGTTATCAAAATGATATCACTTCATTGAAATCATAGAAGTATTGGGTGAAATGGGTTAAATGAGTTCTTGATCCAATAAATAAGTAATTCCCTGCTATAACTTATGTAAAGTAAACAAATTCAGACACGTGCCCTTCCATACACAAGACATAACAAAGAATGTGAACATTTATTTAGCTAAAAAGGGTAATAAAAAAATGTAACAAACACCTTGACAAGAAACTCCATATTTTTTGTTAAACATCATGTCCAGTGAGGGTAACTAAACCCTAGTTTCTCCTTACAAGAGAAACTAAGCGAAAACATAGTTTCTCAGATCATTGAACAAGACAAAATGGTCCCAATGTCGACGGATTATAGTACTAGTTGACCATATCATGCAAAAAGTGAATAGTCACCTACTGAGAAAAACCCTAGTTCATGAGATCAATGAATAAGATGATAACCAGGTGATGTACACATGGGAGAGAGGTTCCACTAGATGGAATGCATTGTCATGATCCCAATAGAGTCAACAATTTGTCAATATGAGCCATCGTCATCATTTTATGATGAGTTGTAGGTCACCTCCTAAATCCTTTCACGAACACTTGGTGATTCTATCATTATGGCTTAAAAATGAACCCATAATAAAAATTTAATTATGTAAGCTCCTGCATGTGTGTTTGTGCATGTTCAACATGGGAACACCACCCATGTTCCGAAGGTCGAGGGATTTCAATACTTGACCCTATCATGCAAAAAGTGCATAGTCACTCACTGAAACCTAGTTTTTGAGATGAATGAACAAGATGAGAACCAAGTGATGGACACATGGGAGAGAGTTTATCCTAGATGGAATGCATTGTCACGATCCCAACATAGTCAACAATTTTTCAATATGAGCCATGGTCATCATTTTATGACAAGATGCAGGTCACTTCCTAAATCCTATCATGGACACTTACTGATTCTATCATTATGACATACAAACTGAACTAGGAATAAAAATTTAATTATGTAAGCTCATGCATGTGTGTTTTTCCATGTTCAACATGGGAACACCACCCATGGTTCGAAGGTCGAGGGGTTTCAATACTTGACCCAATCATGCAAAAAGTGCATAATCACTTATTGAGCAAAACCCTAGTCCCTGAGACCAATGAACAAGACACACATTGGGAAATGGACCCATGGGAGAGAGGTTCCCCTATCTAGAATGCATTGTAACGAGCCCAAGGGAGTCAATGGTTCATCGATTTAAGCCATGCTCAAATTTTATGGTGATTTGTAAGGAACCTCCTAAAGCCTTTCAGAGACATTTGGTGAGTATGTTGTTAGGGCATAAAAACTAAACCAAGCATCAAATTTTATTTATGTAAGATATTGCATGTGTGTTTGGCCATGTTTGACATGGGTACACCACCCACAGAACCAAGGTTGAGGGGTTTCAATACTTGACCCATCATGCCAGAAATGCATAGTAACTTACTTAGTATAACGCTAGTTCCTAAGAGCAATGAACAATATAAGTGATGGAAATATGGGAGAGGGGTGCCCACAAGGTCTCCACTTGATGAAACTATGTCATAGTGCCTTCGTTCATGGGATATTAAAGAATACCCCTAATTCCACTAGATATTGAGAGATATCTACCAAAATCCTTTTGTTGAGTCCCCTTCCCAAGACATCTTTATAATTAAAAATACCCTATTTTTACTACAAACTTGTTTTTATACCCCCCAGTACCTATAAACCCCCCATACCCACTCCCCCCNAATACCTACAATATATTGACCTTATTTTTCACAATTTAAAAACTCTCTTTATTAATGAATGTGATAAGATATGGTCAACAAGGTGAATCCCCCGTGCATGTTCCCAATGGAGGCAATGGTTCATTGATCGAGCCACGATCATCATCTTATGGTGAGTTGCAAGTCACCTCCTAAATCCTTTCAAGGACAATTGGTGATTTTGTCATTAGGGCATAAAAACTGAATCGAGCATCGGAATTGAGTTGTAAGCTCTTGCATGTTTGTTTGGAAATGTTTGACATGGGCACACAATCCATGGTCCCAAGGTCAATGGATTTCAACACTTGACCCAATCTTGCAAAAAGTGCATAGTTAGTTACCAAGCTAAACCCTAGTTCCTGAGATCAATGAACATGACGAGCATCAAGAAATGGACCCACAAGAGAGAGGCTCCCCTATATGGAATGCATTTTCATGACCCCCAAAAAATTGATTATTCATTGATCTAAGCCACAGTCATAATTTTATGGTGAGTTGCAGGTCACCTCCTAAAGCCTTTCAAGGTCACTTGGTGATTCTATAATTACGACATAAAACATTAACCAAGCATCGAAATTTAGTTCCAAAATCTCTTTCATGTGTGTTTGTACATGTTCAACACGGGCACACAACCCAAGGTCGATGTGTTTTAGTACTTGAACCAATCATGCAATCAATGCATAATCACTTACTAGCAAAACCCTAGTTCCTAAGATCAACAAACAAGACACAAACCAACAAATGGACCCACAGGAGAGATGTCCCCCTCTTTGGAATGCATTATCACAAACCCAACAGAGTTGACGATTCATCAATCCAAGCCATGGTCATCACTTTATGGTGAGTTGCAGGTTTCCTCCTACAACCTTTCAGGGACATTGGGTGATTCTGTAATTACGACATAAAAAATAATTTGTACATCAAAATTTAGTTTCATAAGATTCCACATGTGTGTTTGGCCATATTCAACATCTGCATAATGCCCATGGTCCCAAGGTTGAGGGGTTTCAATACTTAAACTAATCATGCAAAAAGTGCATAGTCTCTTAGGGAGTTGTCAAAAGATTTGAAGGATGGGATACCATAAATGATGCTTCAAAAAACCATTGTGTACATGTCATAAGTTGCTTTAGGTTGTTTATGAGATTTTTTTAATATCATGTTCTAACAGTAGTAGTATGTCGATGCCTAGTCTCAAATATGAGAATAGACTAGAAATCCCATTAGAATAAATTAGGGTATGTTTGACATGAGAAACATCAATACCACTAAATTGGAAAGCACTAATGTTTCTCAACGTGTTTAACCTCTTTCAACTCATAAATTCCAAAACACTACAATTGATTCATGCCTCAATTCCATGATTGTAAGAAAATATCAAACATGAAATTTGTGTTGCAAATGCCCTTATATGTCTATGCACACATTATCATTTCAAGGTTCTCATTTCAAATCTCAACATGTTCTTAAATATACCTAAGTTTTATTAACTAGGTTTCTCACCATTGGATTTGGTTGATAACATTAGGGATAGTGCCTATCGTTATACGATAACTATCTAGGTCAATTACAAATACTAGTAGCTACTATCAAGGAAAACCAATTATATTCTTATGGGGTGGATATATGAATGTTAAGGGAAATCCACATATGAATGTGCATTTCCTTAATTATGAATGTGAAGAATTTGAATCCCAATGAGCCATCCACAATTGATGACTCAAATGTGGGGAAAATATTGTTAGAGAAGACTTAGGACTTGAATATTAGGTAGACATGTGAG
>LPNX011183284.1:823305-934212 GCA_001517045.1 Pseudotsuga menziesii
ATCAGAAAATAAACGCCCGTGGAAATGATGGAGAAGGTGAAACGACCAGGAAAGAAACTGAATCGTCAAGGGCATTGAAAAGACGCGTTGAGGGAACCCAGAGGACATGAGTTGTAGTTTAAATAATGGGAAGCTCGATGAAAGGAGGGCTTTTTTCCCTTAGAAAATTTTGTAATTGTTGACTTGTAAGAGGAACTATTTCGTTTTGCGAAGTGAACTGCAATTTTGTCTGCTGGAAAGAGTAAAGAAGTGAAATGTACCAATGCTATTCAATGAATAATGCTGAAGAAGAACTATTTCGTGTTCAGCTGTATTTCATGCGCTGTAAGGATATTTGATGTTTCGAACCTAAGTTCTTGTTAATTATTCTGCAGTCTTTTCTGGGATGCATTTGCACTATGAGTAATAATTGTTGTCATAGAATGATCGGCTAACTGGTTATTTGAATATTTGTAGTTTTCATGTGCTGTGGGAAAAGTATCAGCCATCTGTGATTTTTCTTACCGTATGTGATTTTTGTATTGCTCAGTTAAGATGATAGCCTCGCTCCCTAGGGATAGTTTAGATAGTTAGTTATTTCTGTTCGTNTTTTGAGAATATTCTTTACCTAATACCTACATGAAAAGGGCACCTAATATTTACATCCAAAAGGACAATTACTACCTACATGAAAAATACAAATGACACCTAGATGCAAAAGGAACCTAGTGATGAAAAACATGGACAACCTTGCTAGACATCCAAAAATGTAGGGTGAAAACAATAAAAGGGGGAGTATTCCACTAGGGAGGGGACCCTTGGGGTAGGTGTTTAGGCTATATCAATAAGGAGGTTGTGAATATTGCTACCTAAAAATTTGCTTCGAAAGATTCTTACAATATTGCATGTACACTAGATTCACATCCAATACCATCGATCGCATATACATATTCAAGCCCTTAAGGTTATACAAATTCTTGAGCATGTCATGGTGGTGTCTTAAGACATTGTTTTCTTCTTCTCTCCTTCATGTTCTATCTCTATACTTTTTCTTAGAACCTTGGACTACAAAAGGATGGTATAGTTATTGTCCTCATACATTACATTCAAATTAGGACATTACATACATGAAAATTTTGAATTAGCACTATAAATTAATCAACGAAATTAACCCTTAAAAATAGCATACCACATCTTGTCAGCATACATATTCTCGTAAAAACATAGTTTCGTTCAAGTACCATATTAGTCCTCTTTGTTGCTAATGATCTCCATCAATCTCTCGTACTCTAAATGAGGTAGGAAGTAGCATACCTTGTGTGAGGTATTTCTAGATATTGTATGCAATTGGATGTTTGTACCAATGATCAATTGTGTAAAGTGATAGATCATTGCACCTGGTTTTTTATCCATGAATACATGACCACCATTATTTCTCGAATTTTAATCTTGTGTCATATATTCACCCTTAGCAACCATCAAGTCAACTAGAAAACCATTTCCTTCATCATTAGTTAAAAGTGTGTTGATAGTTTGCTTCCCATGTATGCATCGCACCAACCAATAATCAATCCCATTCATTATCTTTTGGGGAAACATCTGCATATTTGTGTCCTAAAAAATCATCTATGATAAATATATGAAACAAAAGCATCTATGATAAATATATGTAAGGGAATATATCTGCAATGAGCACAATAAAAGAAAAGGAAATCCCATCCACTTTTGAAAATGGAATACAAATATGAAACAAAAACATGTATGATATTTGTCACTCTAGAAAATGAAATACAAATATGAAACAAAAACATGTATGATATGTCACTCTATAAAATAGAATACAAATATGAAACAAAATCATCTACGATAAATATATGTAAAGGAATATAGTCTAAGGGAATATATCTGCAATGAGCACAATAAATTGGAGGGAAATCCCATCCACACTTTTGAAAATAGAATGAAGATATGAAATAAAAAACATGTACGATATTTGTCACTCTAGAAAATATAATACTATGGGAGAGAGGTTCCCACGAGGTCTCCACTCAGTGAAACTATGTCATAGTGCCTTCATTCATGGGATATTAAAGAATACCCCTAATTCCATTAGATATTGACAAATATCTACCAAAATCCTTTTGTTGAGTCCCCTTCCCAATACATCTTTATAATTAAAAATACGATATTTTTAGAATATATCCCCTATTTTTACTAGATACTTGTTTATATACCCCCCATACGCACTCCCCCCACCCCCAATACCTACAATATATTGACCTTATTTTTCACAATTTAAAAACCCTCTTTATGAATGAATGTGATAAGATATGGTCAACAAGGTGAAGCCCCCGTGCATGTGCCTAATGAAGGCGATGGTTCATTGATCGAGCCACGATCATCATCTTATGGTGAGTTGCAAGTCACCTCTTAGCCTTTCAAGGACACTTGGTGATTTTGTCATTAGGGCATAAAAACTGAATCGAGCATCGGAATTGAGTTGTAAGCTCTTGCATGTTTGTTTGAAAATGTTTGACATGGGCACACAATCCATGGCCCCAACGTCAATGGGTTTCAACACTTGACCCAATCTTGCAAAAAGTGCATAGTTAGTTACCAAGCTAAACCCTAGTTCCTGAGATCAATGAACATGACGAGCATCAGGAAATGGACCCACTAGAGAGAGGCTCCCCTATATGGGATGCATTTTCATGAGCCCAAAAAAAATGATTATTCATTGATCTAAACCACAGTCATAATTTTATGGCGAGTTGCAGGTCACCTCCTAAAGCCTTTCAAGGTCACTTGGTGATTCTATAATTATGACATAAAACATTAACCAAGCATCGAAATTTAGTTCCATAAGCTCTTGCATGTGTGTTTTTACATGTTCAACATGGGCACACAACCCAAGGTCGATGTGTTTCAATACTTGAACCAATCATGCAATCAATGCATAGTCACTTACTGGCAAAACCCTAGTTCCTAAGATCAACAAACAAGACACGAACCAACGAATGGACCCATACGAGAGGTCCCCCTATTTGGAATGCATTATCACAAGCCCAACAGAGTTGACGATTCATCAATCCAAGCCATGGGCATCACTTTATCGTGAGTTGCAGGTTTCCTCTTAAAGCCTTTCAGGGACACTGGGTGATTCTGTCATTACGACATAAAAAATAATCTGTGCATCAAAATTTAGTTTCATAAGATTCTACATGTGTGTTTGGCCACGTTCAACATCTGCACAACACCCATGGTCCCAAGGTTGAGGGGTTTCAATACTTAACCTAATCATGCAAACAGTGCATAGTCTCTTAGGGAGTTGTCAAAAGATTTGAAGGATGGGATACCATAAATGATGCTTCAAAACACCATTGTGTACATGTCATAAGTTGCTTTAGGTTGTGTTGCTGCCGCAACCTTTTCCCCGACTTCAGTTTTTCACTTAAATTCTGGGACCCCTCCTTATCTTGATTTACTTGAATCTAAGGTTGAAATTTTGGNCACAAAACCGGACGGATTCCCTACACCAAACAGTCAGCGGGCTAGTTGGGAACGCTGATTGGGGAGAATCCTTTACTGTTGTCGCCTGCGAATTTCCAGGCCTCAACAGGTTGTTTATGATATTTTTCTAATATCATGTTCTAACATTAGTAGTATGCCTATTCCCAATCTCAAATATGAGTATAGACTGGAAAGCCCATGAGAATAAATTAGGGTATGTTTGACAGGAGAAACATCAATACCACTAAATTGGAAAGCACTAATGTTTCTCAATGTCTTTAACCTCTTTCAACTCATAAATTCAAGAACACTACAATTGATTCATGCCTCAATTCCATGATTGTAAGAAAATATCAAACATGAAATGTGTTGCAACTGTCCTTATATGTCTATGCACACATTATCATTTCAAGCTTCTCATTGCAAATATACACATGTTCTTATATATACCTAAGTTGTATTAACTAGGGTTTTCACCATTGGATTTGGTTGATAACATTAGGGATAGTGCCTATCATTATACGATAACTATCTAGGTCAATTACAAACTACTAATAGCTACTAGCAAGGAACACCAATTATATTCTTATGGGGTGGCTATATGAATGTTAAGGGAAATCCACATATGAATGTGCATTTACTTAATTTTGAATGCGAAGAATTTGAATCCCAATGAGCCATCCACAATTGATGACTCAAATGTGGGGAAAATATTGTTAGAGAAGACTTAGGACTTGAATATTAGGTAGACATGTGAGCTAATTGAGTGTGGAATTTTGAGAAATTTTTTACCTAATACCTACATGAAAAGGGCACCTAATATTTACATGCAAAGGACAATTACTACCTACATGAAAAATACAAATGACACCTAGATGCAAAAGGAACCTAATGATGAAAAATAGATGGACAACCTTGCTTGACATCCAAAATGTAGGGTGAAAACAATAAAAGGGGAGTATTCCACTAGGGAGGGGACCCTTGGGGTAGGTGTTTAGGCTATATCAATAAGGAGGTTGTGAATATTGCTACCTACAAATTTGCTTCGAAAGATTCTTACAATATTGCATATACACTAGATTCATATCCAATACCATCGATTGCAAATACATATTCAATCCCTTAAGGTTATACAAATTCTTGAGCATGTCATGGTGATGTCTTAAGACATTGTTTTCTTCTAATCTCTCCTTCATGTGTTATCTCTATATTTTTTCTTAAAACCTTGGACTACAAAAGGATGGTATAGTTATTGTCCTCATACATTACATTCAAATTAGGACATTACATGCATGAAAATTTTGAATTAGCACTATAAATTAATCAACAAAATTAACCCTTAAAAATAACATACCACATCTTGTCAGCATACATATTATCATAAAAACATAGTTTCATTCAAGTACCATGTTAGTCCTCTTTGTTGCTAATGGTCTCCATCAATCTCTCGTACTCTAAACGAGGTAGGAAGTAGCATACCTTGTGCAAGGTATTTCTAGATATTGTATGCAATTGGATGTTTGTACCAATGATCAATTGTGTAAAGTGATAGATCAGTGTACCTAGTTTTTAATCCATGTATACATAACCACCATTCTTTCTCAAATTTTAATCTTGTGTCATATGTTCACCCTTAGCAACCATCAAGTCAACTAGAAAATAATTTCCTTCATCGTTAGTTAAAAATGTGTTGATAGTTTGCTTCCCTTGTATGCATCACACCAACCAATAATCAATGCCCCATGCATTATCTTTTGGGGAAACATCTACATATTTGTATCCTAAGAAATCATCTTTGATAAATATTTGAAACAAAAGCATCTACGATAAATATATGTAAGGGAATATATCTGCAATGAGCACAATAAAAGAAAAGGAAATTCCATCCACTTTTGAAAATGGAATACAAATAGGAAACAAAAACATGTATGGTATTTGTCACTCTAGAAAATGGAATACAAATATGAAACAAAAACATGTATGATATTTGTCACTCTAGAAAATAGAATACAAATATGAAACAAAAGCATCTACGATAAATATATGTAAGGGAATATATCTACAATGAGCACAATAAATTGGAGGGAAATCCCATCCACACTTTTGAAAATAGAATGCAAATATGAAATAAAAACATGTATGATATTTGTCACTCTAGAAAATGGAATACAAATATGAAACAAAAAAAGTATGATATTTGTCACTCTAGAAAATATAATACAAATATGAAACAAAAGCATATACGATAATTATATGTAAGAGAATATATCTACAATGAGCACAATAAATTGCAAGGAAATCCCATACACACTTTTGAAAATGGAATACAAATATGAAACAAAAATATGTATGATATTTGTCACTCTAGAAAATGGAATACAAATACGAAACAAAAAAAAAAGTATGATATTTTGTCACTCTAGAAAATATAATACAAATATGAAACAAAAGCATATATGATAAATATATGTAAGGGAATATAGTGCAAGGGAATATATCTGCAATGAGCCCAATAAATTGCAAGTAAATCCCATCAAGACTTTTGAAAATGGAATAGAATATGAAACAAAAACATGTATGATATTTGTCACTCTAGAAAATGGAATATAAATATGAAACAAAAACATGTACGATATTTTTCACTCTAGAAAATAGAATACAAGTATGAAACAAAAGCATCTACGATAAATATATTTAAGGGAATATAGTGTAAGGGAATATATCTGCAATGAGCACAATAAATTGGAAGGAAATCCTATCTAGACTCTTGAAAATGGAATACGGACATGAAACAAAAACATGTATGATATTTGTCACTCTAGAAAAATGGAATACAAATATGAAACAAAAACATGTATGATATTTGTCATTCTAGAAAATAGAATACAAGTATGAAACAAAATAATCTACCATAAATATATGTAAGGGAATATATCTGCAATGAGCACAATAAATTGTAAGGAAATCCCATCCACACTTTTGAAAATGGAATACAAATACGAAACAAAAACATGTATGATATTTGTCACTCTAGAAAATGGAATACAAATATCAAACAAAAACATGTATGATATTAGTCACTCTAGAAAATAGAATACACATATGAAACAAAAACATCTACAATAAACATACGTAAGGGGATATATCTGCAATGAGCACAATAAATTGGAAGGAAATCCCATCCGCACTTTTGAAAATGGAATAGAAATCTGAAACAAAAACATGTATGATATTTGCCACTCTAGAAAATGGAATATAAATATGAAACAAAAACATGTATGATATTTGTCACTTTAGAAAATAGAATACAAGTATGAAACAAAAGCATCCACGATAAATATATGTAAGGGAATATATCTACAATGAGCACAATAAATTGGAAGGAAATCCCATCCACGCTCTTGAAAATGGAATACAAATATGAAACAAAAACATGTATGATATTTGTCACTATAGAAAATAGAATTCAAGTATGAAACAAAAGCATCTACCATAAATATATGTAAGGGAATATATCTGCAATGAGCACAATAAATTGGAGGAAATCCCATCCACACTTTTGAAAATGGAATACAAATACGGAACAAAAACATGTATGATATTTGGCACTCTAGAAAATTGAATACAAATTTAAAACAAAAACATAATACAAATATGAAACAAAAGCATCTACAATAAATATATGTAAGGGAATATATCTGCAATGAGCACAAAAAATTGGAAGGAAATCCTATCCACGCTCTTGAAAATGGAATACAAATATGAAACAAAAACATGTATGATATTTGTCACTCTATAAAATAGAATTCAAGTATGAAACAAAAGCATCTACCATAAATATATGTAAGGGAATATATTTGCAATGAGCACAATAAATTGGAAAGAAATCCCATCCACACTTTTGAAAATGGAATACAACTACGAAACAAAAACATGTATGATATTTGTCACTCTAGAAAATGGAATACAAATATGAAACAAAAGTATCTACGATAAATATATGTAAGGGATATATCTGCAATGACCACAATAAATTGGAAGGAAATCTCATCCACACTTTTGAAAATGGAATAGAAATATGAAACAAAAACATGTATGATATTTGTCACTCTAGAAAATGGAATATAAATATGAAACAAAAACATGTATGATATTTATGTAAGGGAATATAGTGTAAGAGAATATATGCGAATACATAGATGAAACAAAAACATGTATGATATTTTTTACTCTAAAAAATAAAATACAAATATGAAATATGAAACAAAAGTATCTACGATAAATATATGTAAGGGAATATATCTGCAATGAGCACAATAAATTGGAAGAAAATCCAATGGGACTTTTGAAAATGGAATACAAATATGAAACAAAAAGCATCTACTATAAATATATGTAAGAGAATATAGTGTAACTAAAGTGTACCAAGTTACAAAGTAACATACTGAATAATAGAACTTTTAACAATATCCTAACATAGAGAGTGGGGCTCTAGCCTCTAAGATCCACTAGCTAGTCCAAAGAGAGCACATAAAGAGCCCTGGTACTATAACAAAGGAAAGCTCTATGTGTTAGCATGAACATTAACACTCTTTTGGGTCCATGAGATTCTCATATCCAGAATAAGAAAACCTCGAAGAGTGGCTAAAAAGAAATTTTGAAAGCCATCAATACCATTAAAAATACTCATTACCTTCCCAATAAGGAGAGATTATGCGTCCTTCGATAGACTGTGAGCACTATTATTGTGCTCGGTTGTGCTCGGGATAAACATAGTGAAAAGATAAAGAGAGAAAAATGTTTTCGATGTCTGATATGCGATTACATCAGTGTTCCAAATCTAAATAGAAATAGAAATCAATACAATAATTAAAATATACCCTAAATTGAGATCATTACAAGAATAAAAAAACATTAGTGATTTTCAAAAAGAGCATGTCCAGAGCACTCATATGCACATATAGGCCCGTTGTGCACCACATCGATTTCTTCGATAAGATCTAGCTTCTCCTCTTCTGAGAGGTCCCATCCATATATTTTTGTTTTGTGTTGCAGTCTCCAGGGATATAATGGCCCAAAAAAATTGATGGTTGTCCTTTCATTAGGCACACCCTCCGTTCTGAAGGAATTTGTCAGGGAATGATGGTCATAAAACCCTAATCCTACGTTATCTGCATTTCAGTCGTCCATAAAACCGTCACATTCCCAGTTTTCCACACTTCTTGTTTTCTCATTTTCAACCATCACCCTTACATATGCATACCCCACCATCTGGAGCATCGTCAAATCCAACACAATACAGCTCACCATTAGTTATTCGGTGCTCACTACTGTTGAATTTTTTAGCAGCATCGAGAGCCCTTCTCTTCGGAGAATGGGACCACCTGGTTCGAGTCCATGGTGAAGACTCAACCCAGTGTTGAGTGACCATTATGTTGAATGGTAGATATCTGGTCTAGGACCATGATATAAACCCAAATCTGCCCTGGGTAGACTCAACCTTGTGTTGAGTAGACATCTGGTCCGGGACCACGATGTAGACCAATCTGGGGCTGGTAGACTCAACTTAGTTTTGAGTAGCCATTCTCTGGGAGAATGAAGACATTGTAAGCCCTAGATTGGGTCTAGCATGTGTGTGGCACTTTTGACCCTTGATCTATGGGCTTGGTGTGCTTCTCCAAGGATTAGCTACCCTTGGTTAAGTTACCCTAGTACCAGATCTAGGTGTCACATAGTATGAAATAAAAGCATTAATAACTCTCTTGGTTTATGATGATGTAATTTTGAAATAAAAAAGTACCACAGGGGCATTTGGTAAAAGGCCAAAGTCAAAAGTCAAAGAAAAAAATAAAAGTACCTTTTTTGGTAAAAGTGAAAGTAAAATTAGGAAAAGAATAAAAATATTATTATTATTATCTTTCCTAATATTGTCCACCTAAAAGAACAATAGGTGGAAAACAAAGTACATTTTTGGTAAAAGTGAAAGTGAAATTAGGAAAATAATAAAAATATTATTATTTTTATTTTTCCTAATTAAAAATGACTTCTTATGAAAGTCGAAGTAAAAAATAAAAGTACCTTTTTGGTAAAAGTGAAAGTGAAATTAAGAAAATAATAAAAATATTATTATTTTTATTTTTCCTAATTAAAAATGACTTCTTATGAAAGTCGAAGTAAAAAATAAAAGTACATTTTTGATAAAAGTGAAAATGAAATTAGGAAAAGAATAAAAATATTATTATTTTTATTTTTCTTAATCTTGTCCACTTACAGGTGAACAAAGGCTATAAAAGAAGATCAAGCCTTATCATTTATTACACACACTTTTGCTCTCACAGGTGAAGAAGACTGTCTTATGTTAAAACCCTCAGCTAGGGTTTTTATCAGCAAAGTCCATCTTTAGTATTATTGCATAGCTATCTTCAGCATTCCATTTTTGGGCAGTTTTCAAGAGTCTTATATTTTCGGGCTGTTTTGAGCAGTCTAATATTTTTGGGCAGTTTTCAGACACTGATATTTTCGGTCAGTTTTGAGCAGTATGATATTTTCGGGCAGTTTTCAGTAGGCTAATATTTTCAGGCAGTTTTCAGCAGTCTAATATTTTTGAGCAGTTTTCAGACACTGATATTTCGGGCAGTTTTCAGGAGGCTGATATTTTTGGGCACTCGGATATTTTTGGGCAGTTTTTCAGATAGTCTGATATTTTCGGGCAGTTTTCAGCAGTGTTATATTTTCCAGGCAGGAGAGAGAAAATTTCAGTTTTTTTGAGAAAGCCCTAAATTGATAATTTTCTGTAAATCTTGAAATTGTGGGTAAAATTATCACTCTGATTTTTACTGACGAATTTTACTGTGGTCAAAATCCAGATCTGGATTTGAGGAACTTTTTGAAGAATTTCTTAAGCCATCTCATTTACGAGATGAACTATTAATGCTTTGGGGGTTTTTGTTTTGTCCTTTAAAGGTTTCCCAGGTGAAAAATATTGTGCCCATATGTACTGATGTGATGAAAGTGTTTTTACTGCACTGCTAATCTATTTAAAGTTTATCTGCAAATTTTTAAAGTTTATGCTAATGCTGAAAATTCAACAACTGACACTCTTAATTCTATCCAAATCCATCCACAGACAAGAAAATAAGATTCACAAGACTTATATTATAAAGGTGACCGTCTCGAAGGACAATATTGTCACTAAGGTAAAACTTAAGGTTAGCTAAATTGCCAAAACAACTTTGGCGAAGGGAATGTCTTATGTAAAGAATTTTAAAAACATCTCGTTATTCTGCAGTAGATTGATCTCAATAAATGATGGAAACTTCTCTGTATTCTCAAATTTCATGTTTTTGGGGAATCTCTTCAAAATAAAGTATTTATACTTCGTGTTTTTCTTTTTTTGGTTGGGCTGACTGCTTAGTATAGATCTATTTTAAACTCAGATTTATCAAGCATTTAGAAAGATCCAATTTCTTGAAATGTGCATTTTTTACCATTTAGATTTAGTCATAGAATCTCCATAACATCTTACTCGATACAATAAACTATCACCATCACACAAATACTTGTTTTCTTGGACGGAAACCTTGCTTAGCTCTCCAACAAAAGGAATCCAAACCCACAGACTAGACTGTTAGGTCTACAGTAAATTTTGTTGTCGTAGCAAGATCGAAAAACTCGAGATATAATGAAATCCCCTGATGAGAGGACAGCCTCCAGGTTATTAACAGGTCGGGCATACTGTGGGTAATCCTCGGCCATAGCTTTAGCCCACTATCGATTTAACATTTTCAAGAGTGGTCGTTTATCCCAGGCTAAATTGGGAGACATTCTCGGAAGGATATCCATCTATACAACATGCTCAGAAAGTCCAACCATTAAACTTTCCTTTGGTTCCACTGCCAAAAAAAGCAATATGACAAAATGCAACAGACACAAATGAAATGAATGCAATTACAATCTCAGTGGCAGTTATTTAGCATACCTGCTTTATTGAATTTGAATGTCTGAGATGAGCGATGGGACGCGACTTGTTTCTCCGTTTCTTTCCTCTCTAACGTCCAATCCCTCGTCATGTGTTTACCCCTCTGGACTACTCGTGTCTAAAAGTTGCATCTTCAATTTACTCTCAGCTTCTTCTGTTTCGCTCTGTGCTCACTTATAATCTTCTCTTAGTCACTGAGAACACTTTCCTGATTTTAACATTGGGTTGTGGAGCTTAGTAGCGTAGATCTATTTTAAACATGGATATATCAAGCACCCATAAAGATCCTATTTTTTGAGATATACATTTTTTTTACAATTTGGATCTTTTGTTATTTGATACATCTCTTTTTAAAATAGATTTATGCTAATTTATTTATTTTATTTTATTTGTAAAGTTGATATGTAATTTATATTTTTCATTTTTTATTTTTAACATTTTGCATAACATGATAAGATTTGCTCCATATTGGATTGGAGAGCACCTCCCTTCTTTGGGTGCAATAATAGTATATATCTTAATCTTGGATTTACTAGTATATCTATTTTACTAGTGGCAATACTTTAGTTGTTCATGCCTTCTTTTATCACCCCTTTATTCTAGTCAATCTTGAAGTGACCATTATCCATGCATAAGGTAAGAGTTATCCATGTAGCAAACAATTATTTTATATATATATATATCATTGTTAGAAGTGTTTATTTTGAATTGGAACAACTACCATAAAATCAATATGGACAATGCACTTGTCTCAATAATAGGTGCTAATCCACCCCAAATTCTAAACTTGCATAGCCACTTACACACTTGTCTCATCCTCGTGCAATCTAAGAAAATCATAGGTGCTAGTCCACCCCAAATTCTAAACTAGCATAAATAATAGGTGCTAATCCACCCCAAAGTCTAAACTAGCATAGCCAATTACACACTTGTCTCATTCTCGTGCAATCTAAGAACCCCAAATTCTAAACTAGCGTAGCCAATTACACACTTGTCTCATCCTCGTGCAATCTAAGAAAATCATAGGTGCTAGTCCACCCCAAATTCTAAACTAGCATAGACTTGTTCTCCATGTGCTGGTCTTTTTCTAGTTAAAGGGGTTGCATGCATTAACTACCAATTATTTTTATAACTTTTTTTATAAAATCAATGGGGGCAGGTGCCTCGAAAATGTAATTAAGCAAAGACAAATATCGATATTCTTGAGGTGTAATATTTTCTTTAAGTGCAAAAAAATCCAGAAAAAAATTTACATTTCAATAAATTGGAAGGTATAAGATGGATTTATGTGGGTTTTATAGTTTTAATTTGTGAGCCCACATGAGCCCACATGAGTTTTTTTATTATATTTTATTTTTGATAAGTTATGAGCCCACATTATGTTTTTAATTATTTTTTAAATGTTTGGGAATGTTGCATTAATGAAAACATCTCCCTCATACTGGGCTGAGAGCAGCTCACTACTCTATGTACAACGAGGAAATGAGATGTTTATTAAAGTAAAGTTATTCTTACTTTGATAGACTTTTTTATTTGAGATTTGGGGTGGAGTACAACCTATGCTTTTTCATCTACGGATGAGGATGGGACAAGTGTACTCTAGAGAGTGATTCTATGGCAGTCGTTGGAAATTCGAAATAAACAATTATAAAAAAAATGAATATAAAAAATAACCGATAGCTAGTTGATGAATGTATAACTTGTACCAATGCATGGATAACTCATAGCCGATGAATAGTTCATGGAAGATAACTAAAAGAATGTGAGATAAAAAGAAAAAGAATATAAAAAATAACTGATAGTTGATAAATGGATACCATGAAGACTGTTGGTGATAGCTAGGCATGGATAACTCACAACCAAACCCGTTTAACTAGAAGAATATAAAGAATATTTTTTTTTTACAAACTGTCTTTCATTTTATAACTATATCTTAACCATTTGATCTCTATCAACTTGATCCAGCCACAAACACAAACTATGTGAATGTGCTAATAGTTATTAAATCAAGAAATAACATATCATGATAGATATATCTTATTCACGGAAATCAAAATATTTGTAGACATTAAGTTGAGTGAAGCATTGTATTTGACCTTCATACATTAAGTGACATTACATATAAAGTTTATACCTTGTAAGGTAGTGGGTTGATAAGCATAATCCATTTTACTTATTTTGATTAGTTAAGAATCTGGAAATTATATACAAGGTATTTGCTATAAAGTTTATACCTTGTAAGATAGTGGGTTGATAAGCATAATCCATTTTACTTATTTTGATTAGTTAAGAATCTGGAAATTATATACAAGGTATTTGCATTAAGTCGCGTTGGGAGGTCACATGCATGTTGATTTACATTTATCATGCTGGCATGCGACATTGCCACATGTAGTGGTACTTGTTTTAATTGCAAAAAATAGTGGTGAATTTGGCATTCCAATTGTAAGGAAAATTCCATCCAAAAACACAACAAAGTAAGATATATGTTATCAAAAAAAATATTTCTAAATTTTCATATTTTGTTGTTGTTGAATTTTAGTTTAGACTTGAACCTAACTTCATACTGCAGGATGGAGACCATAAGGTATTACAATGCCAAGGATAAGGAATGGTTGGAAGGAAAATCGGGCATTCAACCTCCAATGAAGATGACTAGAAAGAAGCACATGAAAAGCTTGAATTTGAAGACAACGATTATATTCACACTCGTCCTAACTTCTTGCTCCCAAGCCTTGAAAATGGTCTTTTTGAATGCACTTCACTTCATTGCTAAATGGATCATGTGTGTTAATAGGGTTGGTAGACACTATATATGTCTAATATAGTCTAATATTTGTATATGTTCAAACATAATAGCATCATAATTTTGTATCTTTTACTTGTTTTTGAATGCACTTCACTTCATTGCTAAATGGATCATGTGTGTTAATAGGGTTGGTAGACACTATATATGTCTAATATAGTCTAATATTTGTATATGTTCAAACATAATAGCATCATAATTTTGTATCTTTTACTTGTTTTTACTAGTCTTTGAAAAAACTTAGGTTGTTCGTCAAGGAGTAGATTTAAGGGTATTTCTCGTCTGTACAATAAGCTTCCCACATAAAATTATTCATTTTCTAGTTTGTACAAGCTAGGTTAGATTGCAAAATTGTCTCTGAATATATATTTTGATTACTATATTGAAATTGTTTCCTAAATATATATTTTGACCTACACAATTAAATTCCATCAAAATTGGTCCAAAACATCATTATTCATTCCCTCATAAATACAGGGAAGTTGGGCATTTATTGCAACATAACCCCCATTCTCCCAAAAAGAACAAAAGCATCCTAAAATGAAAATGGGTAAAAAACCATGGATAAATACCATACACTTTAAAAAACCATGGGTCAATACCATGGGTGGGAAAGAAAACCTTAGATCATCCTATAAATACATTGTGAAGGTATCTCCATAACAACTTTTGATTCCTGAACTTTTTCTCTTTCCATTACACAGTTCCAGAACCTTACATTCCCACACCTTTCGCCACATCATCCCACGTTGCACATTGAGTTTACTCTGTGTAACCCTTAATTCCTTTCCCGATGAAAACCCTTGCTGGAGAAAATTGGAGAACAGGATCGTGGGAGTCGCCGGACCACATCCTCAAATGGTTGTAGTGGCCCATTTTATTGAAAGGATCATAAAATAAAAATATTTGTTGCTTGTTTTAATAGTCAAGGTTGAGCTCCTCCCTTGCACCATGAACTCTATCCTTAGATCGAGTTGATCTAAGATAGGTGCATTTGCACGTAGTTGGAGAGAAATCTCCACTACAGTCTTCTAGAAATAACTTTTTATAGTCAGTTCCAAGATACAAGTATGGAAACCCTAGCACACCTTAGCGTCTGGTAATGGCGTTGATACCTAAATCTCATGCATTGAAGAATGGTTTCTTGGTTTTGAGGTAGTATTCCTAGAGTTCAGTCGGTCAATTATGGGAATGGGTACCTGTTTTTGATAGTTTTCTTGTTGAGGGCCCTGTAATCGATACACATTCGTAAGGTGCCACCTTTCTTTTTTACCAATACTACTGATGATGCAAATGGGCTAGAACTTGGTTGTATGTAACCTAACTATAGCAATTCCTTAATTCTTTTTTCTATCTCATATTTGTACCTTCTGGGATGCCTATATGGAGTGTTGATGACTGCCTGTGTTGCCTCATTTAACTCAATAACGTGCTCGAACCCTCTGTATGGTGGTCCCCCTGCTGGAATAACTCTGAATACTCTTTCATGTTTATGTAGCAATGCATGTATATCTGCTGGATGTTGGGTGTTGTTATCTGGAGGTTTCTTAAAAGTGACAAAACATTCGGTTGACCACTCTCTGTCTCCCTGTCTGAGTACGGCCTCCATCCTCTGTGATGATACTGGCTTGGGGGGATAAGTGTCCATGCCCCTCAACACCACCCTTTTTCCATCATGTCCCTAGAATTCCATTTACATTGTCCTATAACTCGTGGTATATTTCCCTATAGAATAGAGCCATTGAACCCCTAATACTACATTTGTATTTGCTACATTTACCACATAAAAGGAGTCGGTCATATTATAGTTTTCCAATGTGACAAATAATTTGGGAATCCAATGGTTGCATTCCATGTTGTTATTGCCTACTACTGCTACTGTGAACACTTCAAATTCCTCTGTCTAAATACCTCGCCTAGCCACCCATGTTGCATCTATAAAATTGTGGGTTGCCCCACCATCAATTAACACACCCACCTTATGACCCTGTACTACTCCCCTGACTCGAAGAGTATGAAATCTGGGTACTCCAAATAATGTAACAATAACTCCACCCTTCGACTCTCCCTGAAGTGACTCTTCCTTCGTTGCTCTAAGCTCCTCGGTTGTTCCCTGTTCAAGCTCATCCTCATCCTCTTCACTATATGAGTAGACTTCTCTATAGTGAGCTTTAGCTTTCCCCACGCACCTGTGACCTAGAATCCATGGTTCCTGACAAGTGAAGCACAATTTCTTCCTTCTGAGTTTCTTCCTAGCGTCATCATCCATCCAATTTTCCTTCGGCCATTCTTGCTGGAAAGGTTTCTTGTCTTTGTATTTAATTGGAAAATTTGTCTTAACCAAGAACCTGTTCTTGGGAACTGAATCTTGTAGGTCTCGGGTTCTACTGATGGCATCATGTAAAGTGGATGGTTTGTAGCCTTTCACCCACCCACGTAAAGGCTTAGTCAAAGCTTATGTAAATAACATAACCAACCTGCTCTCGACTACATTTGTCACCATAACTGCCACTCTCTGAAACTCTGATATTAAGGACTCGGCAATGCCTATCTGTTTGAGTTGTGCTAGCTCTCTGAAATGTATCTCTGGGTTCCTCTTATCAAACCACTCCATGAGCCTCTGTGTTAAATCATTGTATGAAGTGATGGTGGTGTGACCCAGTGTCTCTAACCCATGGTACCACCACTCATGAGCCTTGTCGTCCAGATGTAAGGTAGCCAATTTAATGGCATCTGTCTCAATCATAGGGTTTAGTTGGAAATAAGTATCCAACTCCTAGACCCATGTTCTCGACAAACAATCGCAAGATCCGTCAAAATTAGGAATGGTCAACCTGCCTACGATCTTATGTAATTCATAATTCTGAGTAAACCCTCTGATAAAATTCCTTGCTCGGTTCCTGCTATTCATATTGCAGAAGTCTGAGAATGACATAGTTGAATGGAACTCATCTCCCAAATCCATGTATTCCTGTAGATAAGCCCCAAATGGTTCACTAGGTTCGGCTAGCATGACTAGTCATGTGATGGCATTTTCCAAAAAGTGAGGCATGGTAGGTCTGGAAGGTTTATTGTATATGTGAGGAGTGTTCTGCATATGAGTGTACGCATGTTTCCCGCTATTATTGGTAGATCCTCTATCTCCCGGTGAAATTGGTTGATTGTTTTGACCTTGCTCTAGCTTAAGAACCAACCTATTTATAGCATTTCACATCTATTTTTGTCCCTTAGTTGTCATTTAAGGCGCTAACCAAGCTCTGGAATGCCATTCTGTCTTCATATTTCCCTATTCCCTTTCCTCTATCAGTGTGTATCCATGTTGGGTCCATGTATGAATCTGTCTTCCAATTTGATCTCTTCAAATTCCAGATCCTCTATGTACCTCCCCTTCCTTCTTCTATAAGTCACAAAAGCAGTTTCTTATGTATTCATTTACTGTACATGTTCAATCCCACAGCTGGCAAGGAACATGCTCTGATACCACTGTATTATTCCAACTGATATTCTACCTTTATATTAACAGATAATGATGATTGTTTGTCGGTTTATATGTTTCAGGTGTGTGATAAAATAATTTGATTTGCATGCAAAATAGGTTATGTGCCCAAAAACCCTAACTATGACACATGGAGATAAAATAGGAAATAGGCTTCAGTGAGATTATAGTAACATACCAATATTTATAGCTGTGATGGTCCTTCAGTATACAATAGGCATGCATGCCATCCAGCAACTCTAACTCCAAAAACGTGTTGTTGGGTTCAGGTGATTCGCCCATGCAAGGAAAACGTCCCCTCTTGGATGATAATCTACTCGTAACTGCTTCAATACTTGACGGCTGGAGTTTAGACTTTCCAGATATGGTAGTATGGCTCTCCCAATGACTTTGGTGGATGCATGCAAAACTTTGGAAGCCTTCTTGGACACTAGCGAATTGGTTCCCTAGAATAGTGGGATGCCCTCTCTCCCACGCGTGTTTGCTTGTAATTTCTTCATTGATGCAAGAGATGATATGATAATTTCTAGGTATAATGATACGGTCCTTTCAGAGAGAATGGAAGAGACATGCAAAAGGAATGAGGTCTTTCTGAAGCAAGGAGAATTGTTCCCAATGTTTTCCAGCTATTTTCCAGCAGTAAAATATGACCCCTGTAATATTGTTCTTCTTTGTATGCTAGATCTCTGCAGAAGAATGAATGATGTGAAGAGCTAATGATAGATCTGAGTGATATATCTGGAAGTGATTAGGGCAAATAGATTTCACTGCCAAAAACCCCTGTTAGCTAATGCCTCACGCCCTCAACCCCAAAGTGTTGCAGCGGCTACTATTGTTGTTGCTCACGAAACCAATCTCTAAAAATGAATAATGATAATAGATGTCTTTTTGGTTCGACTTATCTTCTTATATAGCTTTTAGGGTTTGTATGACTTTACTTTTGCATGCATGCAAACCTAATTGCTCATTGAATTATGTAATATGAAATAAGGCCTGCATGCTATGCATGTTTTTTGATATCTACTCCGATAGCCTTTTCTAATATATTGATGACCTAATAATATTGAAGAGATATTCTTTTCCGTTCTCGGTATTAATCGTCCTTGGCCAATTCCCTTTTCTTGATACCTGCTCGAACCTATAAAAATTAAATAGGTTAACGAGTGTCTCAGATGCATATTTAGAAGAGGACATTACAGGATCTTTGTCTTCCACACTATGCTTTGTATCCTGAATGGACATACGATATGGAGGATCTTCAACATTTCACACGAATCTTGTCCTTTCCCCCTATAATATTGGTCTCTTTGGGATGTAGTTTCAATTGCAATAACAGTATCATTGATAGGGTGTGCTCCTTGGTGCTCCTTCAATTGATTAGCATACTTCAGTGGTTCTTTCTTTCAGACTTCAATCAAAAGCCCCCTTTACTATGTTATGGAATCGTATTGGTATTGATACTATGGTATTTTGGAAAGGTTCTATTTTCTTGTGGTTGTGTTCAACATTAAGGGGGGAAGGTGTGATACAATGCTTTCTCTTCTTGACCTTCTGTCCATATTCAAGTTGGATGTTGTGCTTAGGGCCAACCCTATGTTGAGATAGGTATTGCATCAAAGGGAGACCCCTCTCAGCTCCTTTGATGCAATTTTCACTCACAGGTCCACAGAGTCTATCGATCTATTTTATTCATGACTCTACAGATGATTCTCACCTTTTTTCTGTGGATCAGCTCGATTGTGTGGATCTTTGTCTTCCACACTATGCTTTTTATCCTTATTGGACATACAATATGGAGGATCTTCCAACATTTCACATGGATTTTGTCCTTCCCCCCTACGATCGTGGTTTCTTTAGGATGTAGTTTCAGTTGCAATAACAGTCTCATTGATAGACTGTGCTCCTTGGTGCTCCTTCAATTGCCTAGCATACTTCAGTGGTTCTTTCTTTCGAACTTCAGCCAGAAGTCCCTTTTACTAGGTTATGGAACCGTATTGTTATTGGTAGTATAGTGTTTTGGAGAGGTTCTATTTTCTTATGGTCGTGTTCAGCATAAAGAGGGGAAGGTGTGATCCAATGTTTTCTCTTCTTGACCTCTTGTCCATATTCAAAGAGGATATTGTGCTTAAAGCCAACCTTATGTTGAGCTAGGTATTCATTAACACTCACTTCTTTTTGAAACCCACACACAAACTCACTCTTGTTTTTCCACTACATATCTTCTATATTGTGGCTTGGACACTCTTTTTTAGGAGCTGGATATTTACAAACCCACGGTCATCTTGTATTTGATCTTCCTTTCGAGTTGTGCTCCCTCAGGTGCATCTATGTTGGGTATTTAGTATTTACAAGCCCACACCCCTATTGTATTCAAGTTCTCTCAATTGTGCTCAAGCTCTCAAATTATATTTGAGATTTTTTCTCACTTGTGCTCTCTCAAGTGAATCTGTGTTAGGGATTTACACACCCACTCCCTTGTTGTTTTTGAGCATTCCTAGTTGTGTTCAAACTCTTTTAGATATATGGAGTTGGATCTTCCTACTCTCATTCTAGCAAGTCTAATCTTATTACAGTTGGGAACTTCCATCCCTTATCTCTTATGGGATGTTCCATCTGACACTTATTCAAACATGCAAATCAATAGCACTATTCTTCCACTAGATGTCAAGTATGGTTGGGATATGTATTCCAACACTCCTCCATTGGATGAGTAGGTCATTGACAGTATTTTCCAACAAATAAGGAGTTTGGTGGCAACATTATTCTTACAAATTATTGGGTACACTTTTGTATGTAGTTGGATGAAGATCATCACAAACCCACTCTCTCTTCTTCCAAGGAAGGCTAATTCTTCATTGACTTGGGTATGCCCGCTCACTTTTAATCCTTATTTCCCTTCTATCTATGCCTCTTTACAATGCATTTTTATCAAATGGATAGATCAAGATCATATTCCCCGAGATAATGCCATTTCTTCAAGAATTAATTATTCATAACCCTTCCACATTTGTATGGAGTCGGGTCATCACAAACCTACTATCTTATTACATCTACAGATGTCCATCAATTGAGATGGGTATGGCAAGTCATCCTTTTGTGCTTTATCATCTTTCTCCATTACCCCATGCTTAGTGTTGGGAGGGTGTTGAAATGATGGTAATCTTCACTTGTGGTTACTTGGCATTATGGGTAAGCAGCATCATTATTGTATTACTAGGTTATGTTTTGACAGTCAACCTACAAAAATTCTAAATAGTATTCTAGGTGGTTAAGGTTGACCTCGACATTTACATGGGCCCATAACAACCTTATGGGAGAAGGCCCCTACTTCACAAGTTGAGTATAAAAACACACCTCGTGAATCTTTTGTTTCATCATCTTGGATTATTTAGTGATTGATTCGTTCTCGGAAGTGTACCAAATCTCTTGTTTTTTATTCATAGGTATACTTATTTTCTATGTGTGATGCTTCTATTCAAGGTTTATGTTGGAATAGGGTTTGTTGAAGTGTTCATCATGTTAAAGATAATGCAGTTGTGAGAGCCATTCTCTAGGAGGATGGCACCCTAGTCAATTAAATAGAGTTCCTAGTCAGTTAACCAATCAATGTAAGTCCATAGCAGGTATCTAGGGCCCCTAGCAGTCTATTGGGGTTCTTAGTACGGGACCAAGCAGGTCAGAGCCATGGCAAAGTCCCTAGCATGTGGCTAGAGCCCTTATCTGTCTCTAGGGCATTCTGATCAGGAACTAGACATTTTCTTGGTCATGAAGACCAAGCAGATCCTGGAAGCAGAGACAAAGGCATCTTGGTTTGGGTCCAGGCATATTCTTGGTCTGGGACCAACCAGGTTCTATAGGTGTATTCCTGGTCAATTAACCAAGATGATGATATGTGATGTCCCCCTCTCCTAGGTCCTCAAGATGGTTGGACCTTCCTTATATGGTGATGATAAAACTTCCAGTTATTGGATGGAACACTTGTGGACTACATACATTGAGAGAGAGAGATAAAAGTTTGCTTGCTTTTCCTTGTGGTTACAAGGGTTGTCTTCTCACCTTGCCTTGTGGTTACAAGGGTTGTCTTCCCACCTTATTGTGACACCTTTTGTTGACTTGTGGTTAGCCTTGTGTTGGCTTAGTCTTGCGTCGATCCTTCCCTTATTGGTTCTTTGTGCTAGCGCCCCTTTTGAGTGTGGTACCTTACCCGTTTATTATGATGTCTTAACATTAATTAATATTTTATATTTGGTAACCCTCCTTAATGGTATGATGTCTTGACCTTTGTAGAGTAACCCTAAAGTCAATGAACGATTAGAAGATAGAACCTTCTAGGAATCCTAAAAGGTTATAAATACAAGTCTAAGCCTGTATTTTAAATTAGTCTTAAAGATGAGATTTGAGATCCGATTGCTTATGTCTGATATAGGGTTTGCTTGTTGGTTCTTTGTGCTAGCGCCCCTTTTGAGTGTGGTACCCTACCCGTTTATTATGATGTCTTAACATTAATTTATATTTTATATTTGGTAACCCTCCTTAATGGTATGATGTCTCGACCTTTGTAGAGTAACCCTAAAGTCAATGAACGATTAGAAGATAGAGCCTTCTAGGAATCCTAAAAGGTTATAAATACAAGTCTAAGCCTTTATTGTAAATTAGTCTTAAAGATGAGATTTGGGATCTGATTGCTTATGTCTAATATAGGGTTTGATGCGCTTATTTGGGTGGCGTCTAGGGTTTCCAAACTTCTCTCGCTTGAGCGCTCTCCTGATTTAGGCTTCCAACAGTGGTTTGCTTCTCCACACATGTGAGCCATACTATATTTTGAAGATGTCGTACTATGTTTTCAAGTAGTCGTCCCTTGTTTGAGGGTGCTACTGTTTGTTTGACATAGCCATACCCTGTTTGAAGGTGTCGTTGTTGTGTTAGGAGGGTGTTGGTGCTGTTGCTCGCTGTTGGGAGGGTATGAGGGATGTTTGAGTGGGTTGTTGCCTGCATGTGGGTTGTTTGAGTGGGTTGCTTCCTGTGTGGACTGTTATGTGAATGCCACTAGACTGTTTTTGGTTTGTTGTGTTGCTGCTATCTTACTAAAGTTTCCTTGAAGGCTGCCCTTCACTATTGTGAAGTGCTTGAGATTGATATTTTCAGTTGGACACTTGTTGGTTGTCTTGGTTAACATCTTGAGGTTGACCTTGGATGTCTTAAGTTGCTGCACTTCCTACTGTAACTGTCTAACCCTATCCTACATCACTTTATCTCTCTCTCAGGTATGTGATTACCCTCAGGTAAGGGTTAGTTACTTATTCCATTTATTGACTCGTCTCTGAGAGACAAGATCTGATCTGAAAATAAATTATGAGTATAAGGAAGGTCCACCTCATCAAGTAAGTTATCAGACTTGTTTCTTTTGTTTTGTTAGTTTACTTTATTACTACTGCTGCTCTACAGGTTGTGATTTTGTTTCAGTTGTACTTTTACTGTGTATATCTGCAGTTGTTATTTTTTATGTTTCAAACCCTAACTTTGACGCAATGATCCTTAGTGAGTGTTAAAGTTGAAATAGATGACAATTATATCTTTTATTCGCTAGACTTGTGTACTGCTGTACTTTTACTGCAGTATTATTTTTGTAGTTAAATTTGCATTAAAGTACAAGTTTTTCATTTTTTTGAAAAAACCGTAATCTTAACACACTAGATCCACAATCTCTTAATCATCCCAATACGAGTTTCGGTCAATCCAACCCATCTAGCCTGGAGAGTTACATAAACAATGTGACGCATGAGTCTACCCGTATAGTCCAATAACTATGGTACATAGAGTAGCAATAATCAATACAATTACAAATTTAAATATGATTCGGTACAATTAAAAAAAAATTGGAATGAAAAAATCCAAATACATCTCATAAACATTAAAAGTGTGCATTTTGTTTTTAAATTTTATAAGATTTCAGCCTACTGGAGATGTATTAAAATAGAAAAAAGAATTCATTCTTTAAAATTTTGATTATTTATGTTTGGGTTTCTTTTATTAATATTTTTGAGGTTTTTGCGCTACTTTTTTGGGGTTTACAATTTGATGGGTATCAAAGACAGTTATGTTGACTATACCATATCAGTTAATACATCAAATTTAATAATGCTCCCAAATTTCCATACTGCTGAGGGCCAATACAGCCGAACCTTGTTACTATGACTGTGCATACCATCAACAAGTTGGTGACAGGCTTTACAGTTTCCCAGGGTATGACATGTCACATTAGATCCACAAAGTAACAAATAGAATTGGTAATTCCTTTTCCGACCTCATGTATAAGCATGTTCAATATCAACAATCTTTAGGTCATACATAAGCATCATATCCTTCTATAAATAGCCTAAATCAGAAAATGCTATTAACAAAGAACAATATAATTTCCATTAGCTTGCTCAATTTTTTAATATCTTTACCAGTGAACTTCCTCTAACTGGCAAATATTACCGCCTCCTTCGAGTGAACTACAAACATCTCTGTACCCAAATGATGCCAGCATTAGAGCAGAGAAGGAACAAACAAGCTTTCGAATATACAATCACATGTCCTCACTCTCATAAATTGGGACATGCAACCAACTACTCTAAGAAGAAAGGATGCAGATTAAAAAGCTCATATAAAAAACAGAGAGCTGATCCTAGCAATACAAGGAGACAGATATTTTCAAATGGTTATGCAGACACAGTTGTGACAGGACAACTTAAAAGATTGACTTAACAACCATGGTGCAACAAGGAAAAAAAGGAAGAGAAGAAAGGATGCCATGAAATTGCAAATACTAGAAAAAATGTCTTATTGTTAATGCCATGAGAATTACAGCTTCCAAATCAGCATCCAGGAGATTTCCGACATGTCCAAATACTCATGGAAGAAAATTTGATATCAGGTTAGAGATATGTTGTTTGTTGTTGAGCTACGTCCTCGTATTCAACCTAAAACAAAGGCACATATAACAGATTAGCATCCATTTTTATTTCTTCAAAGCTCAAAACATGCATGTTTTCAAGCTTAATACAGTCGAATATAAAACACTACTTTGGAATATATAACACAATCGAATTAAAAACATAACTGAGATATAATAAGAAACATAAACAATTATTTAAACTAAAAAACATGCTTTCAACTTCAGGACACTCCTGCAAGGATTTTAAAGATAAGCATGTATCTTGATGCAATCTAACTTTAGAAATAAATATGTAATATCCTAAATATAAGATGCCCACAATCTCTGACTTCAGTGAATTGACCCTACAAAATACAACACTGTTTGGACAACTCTCCTGCGATGAACCCACCAAGGTGTCTCCATGAAGCAACAATTCCCATTTGATGACTTATAAAAATCATAAATGGAAATTAGAATAGAATATTTTACTTTCATATAAAGACAAAATAACACCAACCGTTGTTGGCTAACAATTAGGCTTGGTAGTTGGATGATACTCGAATATTAGATGCATTAAATACGAAGAACAAAACTAAATGTGTGAGAGCCAACTGTTATAAAGCAACTATTGCTCATCCAGTCCAAAAGTCAACTTTGAATGTAATGGAAGTAAGCGATAAATCTGCAACTAGTGTAATATTCATGTGATTGATTGTGCTTTGTTGTACTGTTTCCTTTTTTATTGTTATTCAATAGTTACACAACTGCAATAAGCACTGGTTTTGTTGCCCAAGGAAACTGGATCAGCCAGCAAGAGGAATAACGAGAATAAGGACAAACTATGTGGGGAATAATGTAACTTATAACAACTGGCATTCAAGAAGGCACCCAAAGAATTGTAGGCAAAGAAAATGTAATAGAGAGCAGTTTTTGTAGTCTCATAGTGACCTGATGTTAAGAAGGATTGGCCTAAATAATAAAGACAGATCAGTAGCCCATTGAAACACACCAGACATGCATAATATTGGGCACAAATGGTAGAGAATGACAAAGGCGACAGCCACAGAATCTCATCAAAGATGATCAGAAAACCTTTTGAGATCGTGAAGCTTAGGGATCAACTGTAATTCTATGCTTATTAGGCACCCAAGTTCTCCCTGCAGATTGGGAGGTCCACACCTGCCACTCATGAGTTTTTCAATCATCACAGTATATATCAGCGCATGATTTCCCTTGTAGAGATCCCAGTGACACAAGGCACTCTCCACATCACTGCCCACAAAAAAAGNGGTCCACCCCTGCCACTCATGAGTTTTTCAATCATCACAGTATATATCAGCGCATGATTTCCCTTGTAGAGATCCCAGTGACACAAGGCACTCTCCACATCACTGCCCACAAAAAAAGATCCAAAAATGCTGTTCATAAGAGGGGGTAAGCACAGTACCCTATTTTGATATCTCTATTTTGTAAATGGATCATGTTGTAAATATTATGTAAATATTTCGCCTAAGCACCAAGTCAAACGACCTTACAAAAAGGTACCTTATAATGTAATTGTTGTACATACTATGTTATTTTGTAAGACCATGTAAAGCCTCCTAGTAGAAAGCTCAAGGCCAAGGCCCTACGAGTGAATGTGATCAACTACATAAGAATATTTGATTTCCAACAGACAGAATCCCACTACCATCATATTTGATTGGTGATTGGTTGCACAACTCATTGTGGGTTGCAGACATCCTTAACAAGAAGCTTGGTCTATATGAGTTTGTATTTTGGGACAAGCAATGGTTTTCACTATGAACATTCAAGGAGGGAGATAACCGTAATTTAAGCTAATGACCATATTAGGAGATTAGATAGTAAAGCGACTTCATTTGTCAATAAAGTCACATAACATAATATCAAGTAAAATTTGGACGAATAAAGAGTTAATTAGTTTTATGTTATGTAATAATAAAAATTATAATAGGTGATTGTACAAGTGCTTGCCTCTCTCACGGACATTACTTTTATGCATTTCATTATTACACACATTGTGTATTGACTCTTGAAACAAATCATCACATTCAGAGATTAAAGAGACTTTCTCAGGTATGTCTCCTACAAGACATCGAGTCAGAGGAGCTCCTTACCTTTCATTGTCCTGTGTACTACGAGATCGGGGGGGTTCCATAGTCTTTATAGAGGGTTGGGAAGATCCCTTGCTACTTTCTTTCTATACTCCAAACAGGGATTTCTAGCTCTCTTCCCAAGGGAAGTACCAAGATATGAGAGAGATTTTATAGAGCCTATTACGCTGCATCTGTACCTAGCGCACCTTCAGATGTGCCCCAGGGAGAAAGAGCCATTTTTTTACCAAGAGGGGTGTTATCGAGCAATGGTGGTCATGGTTGGGCCCTTTGGTCCTTCCTTTAGGAGTGCTATGGTTTAATGGCACTGCTAACTACCTTTTGTTGGGGTTTTTAACCTCGGGGTTGGTGTTCGAGGCTCCTAGGGGTCGATCACTAGATCACAAGGCCCCATATCTTGTTTGCTTGCCCTGGTGGCCTTTGTTTCAGCTACGAGATATTTGTCTCCCTTCACAGCCACCTAGGACACCCTCCTGACCCTTCTACACATTGGCGCCTTCTCTCCCTAGTCTTATTTCCTTAGAGGAAGCTATCATCCACGCCAGGCCTTCTTGTTGCTTTGAGGGGGGGGTTGAGAGATTTTACAGCATTCTTGAGGCTAGATGGGGTATAACGCCCTCCCTCCAACTCACTCTAGCCTTTCGTTCGGAGTGATTCGCTTATTTTAGCAAACTTTGGCACCTAGGGGAAAACTACCCCAGGTAGCCTACTATAAGCCTACATTAAGCCATTTTTTTATTATTATTTTGTTTTAATTTTAATTTGACATTTTATAATTTCAAATTGACATTTTAAAGGCATGTCGGCCTAGATATTTTTCTAAAAAGTGACTATGAGATCATATAAATAGATCTCCTCACTTCATTTTTAAAACAGATAAATGGGATAAAACATTATGCACTTATTTTACCCTACCTAAGGCTCTTTGAAGTGAGGCGCCTCCTCTTGAAGAAGGTCTTTCTCTGGGTTTGATGACGAGTTCCTGAAGTATCTTGGCTTTAGCTTTTTCTCTAAAGGTGATGCTATGATTTATTGGTGAAACACATGCACAAGGAGGTATCCATGCTTTTTCTTGATGTCTTTGTTAATGATTGATGAATGATTATGCTTATGGACTGAATGGTAGCCATTAGGGTTGTATTTGTCTTGGCAAACTCTTTGTCACTCCTTAGTCACCTTAGTGTAGAAGCACGTCCTTTTCTGGGAGTTCTTCTAGGGTCAAATCTTTGAGATTTAGGGTTAGTCTTAAACCTAGGTTAGCCTTCTCTAGAGATAGGTTAATTACTCCTAGATGCCCTAGGTTAGGTTAGGGTTTTGCTAGGGTTAGTTCCTCTTGTCTTCGCCCCCCTTTTCCTCTCCAAAACCTAGTCTAGGGTTAGTTTAAGGTTGATTTTAGGTTAGTTTTAGACCTAGGTTAAGGTTAGATCTAGGTTTCCTTACCTTCCCTAAACCTTGCATGCCTCTAAAACAGTGCTAGAAACGCTTTCCTAGACCCTCGCTCTCACCCCCACTAGGGCTCGCTCTACCTCTCTAATCCCTTTACCACCCTCACTGCCCTAAATTATCCCCTCGTGCAGCCTTCCTACACCCTCACTCTACCTCCCTAAGGTCATTTCAAGCCTCAGCCTGCTAATATCAGCCTTAGGGTTTCCCCTTAAGCCCTCTCCCTAGGCCTAAAACCTTCTCCCTTGGCTCGGTCCCTCTTTTCTTCCACTCGAGTCTGTTGTTGCTAAGGCTGCAGCAACTTTTTCCCTTTGTTTCTCTACCCTGCTATCCTCCCTAAACTTCCCTTCTAGCCCTTGGGCTTCCCTACCTTCCCCATCTTCACCCTTGGGTCTACTTAGTTGGGCTATTACAGCCCTCGGTCACCCTTTTCCAAGCTGCTTTACCCCTTGGTCTCCTCTCTCAACCCTTGGCCACCTTGTGGCAGCCCTTTCCCATTCCTCAACATGTCTTCTCCTAGCCCTATCCACCTTTAGGGTTGCACTTACAGTGCCATCCCTCCCTCTATACAAATCTGTTGCTCCTAGATTTTCATCTTAGTCTCCTAACACCTGCACACAAATAAACCGACATTGGTTAGAGGGTTACATATATTGGTTTTATTTGTCACTAAATAAAGGATTGATTTACAACCTTTTGCATATGCTATACTATGAATACATACATTAATGCTTGAGATCTAAAAAAATTGCATTTCAGTTGCTAATGAACTCTAGCATACTAACCTTCTTATACTCATACAAAGTCTGGAACCAATGATGGACATGTCATCAAATGGTGTAACCAATATTGTCCTCGTTACTGATATATCTATCATATAATACTGTCGTACATTGATGAATACAGGTCATTACAAGTAGTACATTGTAATTTAGCCAATGCTTGCATATTACACTCGTTGAATGACACTTCATATGTTTCACACTTGTTATATGAAATGTGCATAAACTAAAGTTGTATTGATTTACTAGCTTATCTCAAATGTAATGCACTACTGAGGTTGATACATTTAATGCATATTATAATTTATTTATCCTCTTCTAGACTCCATTAGGCATCGGTCACTAACCTAAGAAACCGGATTCGTCCTGGAGGCTCCCTGTGTCCCGTGGGGATCGAATCGGACACAATTCGAATCGGATTCGTGTCTGAGTCGTCTTTCAGGCGAATCCGAAAATAGGACACAAAAAAAAAACGAGTCGGACACGAAATCGCAGCGTGTCCCTAAAACAGGACACGAATCCTGAAAACAGGACATTTAAACGGTGGAAAAAGACAGACGGCTTTGTTTTAAGTCAATTTTTTGCCTTTCTTTTTGTCATTTGCAAGGAAGCAATTGGTTGAGAGTGAGTTTTATGTGCAGGTGAAGGAGTTTTGAAGGAGATTTGAAGGCTATCCATTGTTTCCAAGCGATTCCAAGTGCATTCTGGTGGATTTGTGGAGAGGATTGCAAGCTCAACGATCACACAAGAAAAGGAATGTCTCAATCAGCTAGGGCAGGAGGTAGGGGTCAAAGGAAAGGGAGAAATGCACTATCTAGGGCCTCCCCTCGTATTTCACCAAGCACAACTGGTTCTCCTCCTCCGTCAAGTGCTCCATCGGCTACTAGTGGAGCTCATGCTCCATTTAACCCTGTTTTAGCAAGACAACAAGCCCAAGAAAAAAAATACCCTTTGTGGAAGTATGTAACAAGGAAAGATGGGCCCAGGGCAAAGCTTCATGGGGGAGGCAATGTGTCTTGGAGATGCAATTTTTGCAACCATGAGTTCATGAGCACATATTTCCAGGTTAAGGGCCATTTGTTGGCCCTTCCTTCTTGTGGGATTTCTTCATGCAAAGCGGTGACTGTTAACCAAAGGAGGGATATGGAAAGAGAGGATCATATTGGCTTAGGGAAGGTGGCAGCAGCAAGCAAGAAAAAAGAGGATGATCCTCTGCCATTTTTGAGGAAGTCCTCTAGCACCAAGACTCCATTTCCACCTAGCATTCATGGGCGTGGGGATACTTATCAAACAAGAAAGAGGCAATCTACAGGGGGTCCAATGGATAGGATTTTCCAACAAGAGGCGCGAGAAGAGGTAGACCTTACCATTGCATTTTTCTTCTACCTCAACTTCATCTCATTCAATGTTGTGCGGTCACCATTGTATTTTGAGACGGTTCGAACTATCTTGGAACGAGCTCCAAGTGGTTATGTGCCTCCTGGTTCAGAGAAGCTTAGAACCACATTGTTAGTTAAAGCAAAGAAGGAGGTAGATAAAATCCTTGAGCCAATTAGAACAACATGGCCCTCATGCAGTGTGAGTATTGTTTTTGATGGATGGACGGATCCCGCACACCATCCACTCATCAATTTCATGCTATCTTCCCAAAATGGACCGTTGTTCTTGAAAGCGGTGGATGTTCTTGGGAAATACAAGGATGCACAATTTATGGGTGATTTATTCATCAAAACCATTGAAGAAGTAGGTGTCGATTCGTGTGTACAAATCATCACGGACAATGCACCTATTTGCAAGGTTGTTGGCATGATTGTGGAAGCTAAATATCCACAGGTATGTTCATTTTGGACACCTTTCATTTTTAATTTGCTCATTGTTTGAATTTGGTCATTGCAATGTTAGTGTTGTAGAGTCATTGATACATGCTTTTATTGCTCTTACAGGTTTTTTGGACACCTTGCATTATCCATTCCTTGAATTTAGCACTGAAATCCATTGCTTCGAATGTGACATGGATTGGCAACCTTATTGAGGATGCACGCCATATCCGTAACTTTGTACAAAACCACACAAATGCCCTCACCATCTACAAACATTACACACAGCTTTCATTGCTGAAGATTGCAGATACTCGGGTTGCTTCCTCATTCATCATGTTGAAGAGCTTGAGGGAGCTCAAAACCGCTCTTGGGTCCATGGTGATTTCAAAGTTTTGGGCTTTTTGGAGAGAAGGACGGATCATGCTGCTTCACAAAAGGTCAAGGACAGGGTGTTAGATGATGGTTGGTGGGACACGGTAGATCTTAGCATTAAGATCATGGAGCCAATCATTTCTTTGTTGCGGTTTGCAGACACGAACCAGCCCATCCTAGCAGAGGTTTATGAGGGGTGGGATTCCATGATCGAGTCCATGAGGTCCATTGTCATGGAGAATGAGTGTCCCGAGTATGGGACATCGGCAAAGAACTTATGGACCATTATTCGGGATATTCTTATCTCCAGGTGGGATAAGAATTGCACACCTTTGCATTGCTTGGCCCACTCCTTGAACCCCAAGTTCTACACTCAGGAGTGGCTCACTGGTGGATCGGGGGCCTCACACAGAGTCCCTCCTCACATGGATGCAGAGATTGCACATGGGAGGAAGATAGCACTTAGACGGCTATTTCAGGATAGCGACATGCTTGAGGAGGCGAAGGAGGGCTTTGTAGATTTTTCCACTGGCACTGGGAGATTTGGAGGCTATGATGTGCTTAGAGATAGGGGGGTTAAGAAACCCTATGCTTGGTGGGCAACTCATGGGGCAACATTTCCTATTCTACAGAAGTTAGCCTTGAGGATCATCTCAAGTTACATCATCCTCTTGTTGTGAGAGGAATTGGAGCACATATGGGAACTTGTACAGTGTGAAGAAGATCAGGCTTGAGCAATCCAGGGCAAAGTCAATGGTGTATGTGCACTCCAACCTTCGTCTTATTTACAGGAAGAGGGAGGAGTGGGTGAAGGGAAAGACAAAGATGTGGGATGTCTTTCCTGATGATATGGGTTTGGACACCAGTATTGAGTTGGCATTAGCCAACATGGATCTTAATGATCCAGTGCTAGAGCCGGTCACTTTTGATGATAGTGATTGTATGGAGGGGTCATCCTCCACAGCAGCAGATGCAAATCATCAGATGGGCAGAGAGGTGGAGGGGGAGGAGGATGAGGATCAGGGCAGGGGCAAGGGCAGTGATGAGTATGTTGATGTTGATTCAGGCATGCAGGAGGACTACTGACATATGGGATTCTCCCATCTTGATCCACCCCTTTTTGTATTTACTATTAGACTTTAGTCTATTTGGCATTTGCCAATGCCCAGTGGCATTCTGACATATATGTACATTGTATACATTTTGATTTTGATGACTTAATGAGAAATATGGTTCCGACATGCATCTGTGTCTCATTGTGATTTGTGAATCACAAATGTGTTGTGAATCGTGACTTGTGAATGACAAATGTGTAATTACTAATTATTAATGTGTTTTTATTCTAATTTCTATTGAATATTTGTAAATGTTCTAGTTTCTATATATTTTTGGATCTATATGTCTATATTTTTAAATTTTAATATATATTTATATATATATATATATATAAAACGTATCCTATGTGCCCTGATTCCGGGGGTCACTGTGTCCGTGTCGGACTCTCGTATTTTCCTGTCCTTCATGTCCCGTGTCCCCGTGTCAAGTGACTTAGTCACTAACTTAATATAAGCGAAGATATATTTGTGTCTAAGTGTCTTTTGCAGAGTTGTCATTAGGGCTCCACCCTAGCAGGTTTCGACTTCCGAAGAAGTTTGGAGAAGTGACTAAGGTGACAGTGCTCGCTTTCTCCACATATGCTTGCCAGTGGCTTGAACTGGCATTTCATCCGATAACACGGTCCACCTAAGATAAACCTGTCAAGATGATCCCTTCCTTCACTCTATCTCAATTGTATATCGCCACAAAAGGGATGTAGAGTCCAAACAAACTTCAAACTCTTCGCAACCTGCAACTAGTATATTTGTCCCCAGTGCCCACTGGACTCTTTCCAACATCCTTGAGTGTTAGGAGAGTCAATGGATGGTTGGCTTCAACCTAGAATCACACTTCCTAGTCCCATGAGCCCAACATTCTCTCCAGAGTCCAGAGGACATTATCAGACAATGTATCAACTCCCCCTTTGTGGTTGATGATTATGTTGGAGTGTAATCAACTTCTTTTTCCCCGTGCATCACTTCTAGCTATGATGCAACTTGATATGCTCCCTCGTCCCTTCCCCTTTTTTGGTTTTGGTTTTGGTTTTGGTTGGGGGCAAGTGGTCATTTTTTCATCATAATAATATGTTCGTCATTGATACTATATTTGTATTGATTAGGTGACTATCTTTCATCTTTTTTTCTTTTATTCAGAATAGTGATAATTGTTGCTTTTGCACTCCCACAATGTATTCACATTGGATTGTACCTGTGACTCCCATTGACCTACCTTTGTACCTCTCCTTCCCAATAAAACCACCCCTCTCGCAATAAATCCACCCCTCTTTTTGACATTGATTACCACTCCTTGTTCCTACACACCTCCTCTCGTACGACATATCGAATCGATCTCTAGTGCATATTGTTGGACTTTTAGCACCACATAAAGTGTCTAGTGGGGAGCCAATAATGGCAACAATGCGCAAACAAGAGTTTGGCACATGCAGCGTGTTGTTGTAAATGTAACTTCGGAAGATATTTTGTTGTATATTATTATTGTATTTTATTGTACCCTCGTCGTAGATGTTTTTCCTCCATTTAGGATGTCATTCTTATGTTTGGTCATTGAGGTAAAACCTATGTTGTAAGTTGGGGCAATAATCCCCAGAAGAATAATGTAAAATGCAATTTTTGAGTCTCCCTAGCAGAAGTCGGCCCTACTAGATCAAGAGGTCGACCTAGTTAGGTTTTAGGTGAAGTCACTTGAAGGGTATAAATAGGGATGTGCCCTCCCTCATTTATACGCACACTAACTCACTCTCAAGTTCACATGAGGAGAGAGAGAGGACAAGTTCGCTAAAGGAGAAGGAGATAGAGCAAGAGAAGACTTCTTATTTCTGGGTTTTTCCATCTTGTGATATTGTATCAGTGACGAATCTATCTCTGAGGAAGTTTGCAGGGTTTTCTCCTTTATGGTTTCCCCGAGGAAAAACATTATGTCTTGTGTATCTTGTTGTGCTTGTTATTCTTTCAATTAAAGATCCTAATCAAATTGAATTAAAGTGCATACGCTAACATGGTATCAGAGCTACTCTGGAAGAAGGCATTGTGTAGCAGCGAGAAACTAGGGCTTCCTAGTTCAAGATCTTCTCTCCACGGATCATCAGAAAAGGAGGGCTAGGCTAACTCGCCCTAGGAGGGTGCATCTTTTGGAGGAAGCAAAATCAAATTTGAAGAATTTTCATTTTTGACCCAGACACTACTCCCGGGAGAAAACTAGGGCATCAAGCTTTTGGCATTTTCCTCCATCAAATAGGAAAAAGGAATACAAAATTTGAGCCTTCAGGAAAGAAGGGGACTTTCGTGGGATACAGTGAGTCTTCAAAGGCCTATAGAATTTACATTCCAGGATCGAAGCAAATCGAAGTCAATAGAGATATGTCCTTTGAAGAACAAATGGTTATCCGAAAAGGATGAGGATCTGACATGGAGATCGTTGGCAATGAATAGATGAGATCATCTCCCCCTCCAGCAATTCAGATGGAGTTGGCAAAGGAAGAACATTGACACTATTGATCCAGTTGAGCCAGTTGATGCTCCTACAGACATTGTGGTTGGTCGAAAAAGGCCTAGATGGGCACAATAGACGTTGCGGGATGCAGAGGGGCATGAAGCTCCACATGGCACTTTTTGGGAAAAGCAAAAGACCTCAAAGGTTCTCAAGTTATGTAGCATTGATGAGTCACATCATTGACTCAAAACTGACAATATATGAAGAAGCATCCAGGAACCAAGTTTGGAAGGATGCCATGATGGAAGAACATCAATCCATCATGAAAAATGATGTACGGGAGGTTGTACCGAGACCTGAGGGGAGGTCAGTAGTGACTTCCATGTGGATTTTCAAGATTACGCATGGAGCAGATGGCAGTGTGGAAAAACACAAGGCTAGATTTGTTTCCAAAGGATTCTCTCAGAAAGACGGAGTTGATTACAACGAAACATTTGCTCTCGTGGCTCGATATACTTTCATCAGGACCATTATTGTTATTGCTTCAGCTATGGGATGGACGCTGCATCGGATGGATGTCAAAACCGCCTTTCTCAATTGCGTTATTGAGGAAGAAGTGTATATTGAACCAAAAGGGTTTGTTGTCCATGGAAAAGATTCTCACGTATGTAAACTGAAAAAGGCCTTATATGGACTCAAGCAAGCACATCGTACTTGGTATGGACGGATAGATGGATACTTGGTGAGCTTGGGATTCACCAAGAGTGATACAGATCCCAATCTTTACTACAAGATTGTGGATAATGAGCCATTGATTTTAGTTCTTTATGTTGACGACTTGTTTCTCAGAGGTAACGAGACACTGATTGGATAGTGTAAGAAGAAGCTTGCCTCTGAGTTTGAAATGAAGGATCTCAGATTGATGCATTACTTCTTGGGATTAGAAATATGACAAAGGAAAAAGGAGATTCTCCTAAGTCAAGGAAAATACACCATTTATATTTTGAAGAGATTTAGAATGTTGGACTGCAAGTCCATGGCTACCTCGATGGATGCAAACCTAAAGAAGCTAATGGAATCTGCTACAAAGTTTGATTTGATTGATCCCACCATGTATCGCCAGTTGAATGGATATCTGATGTATTTGACAAACACCAGACCGAATATATGTTTTGTTGTGAATACTCTCGGCCAATTTATGAGTGACCCGAGGCAGATTCATTGGGTTACCGCAAAACATGTTCTCAGGTATTTATTTACATGGCACTGTGGGATATGGACTAAGATATGCTTCAAGATGTGACTTGAGATAGATTGGCTCGGATGCGCTGCAGATAGGAAGAGTACATCTGGATGTTGCTTCAGTTTGGGTTTTGTAGTTATTTCCTGGTGTATCAGGAAGCATACCTCAGTAGCACTTAGTACTACAGAGGCAGAGTATATGATTGTCAATACAGCAGCTCGAGAAGCAGTATGGCTTCGAAAACTCCTTACAGGATTGTTTGGTCAGATTCCAAGACCAACTACGATTCACTGTAATAACTAGAGTTGTATACAGATGTCAGTGAATTTCGTGTTTCATGATAAGTCGAAGCATATAGAGATTCGATATCACTACATTCGTGATATGGTGCAAAAAGGTGCGATCAAGTTACAGTATGTTCCAACGGATGACCAGACTGAAGATGTTTTTACCAAGCCTCTTCTCAAGACAAAGTTTCAATACTTTTGTAGAAGACATGGAGTAGAGGCAAACACATCCCTCTTGGAGAGGGAAAGATGAGACAGACATCTACATTGCTTTCACACTGGTGCCTCTACTCGTTCTGGTTCTCAACCTGGTATGGGATAAATCCCATTGGAAATGGAGACGAATAGGTAGAAGATGGTCGTGTACACTAGTACCTCTGCTTGCCCTGGTTCTCAACCTTATATGGGAAAAATCCCATCGGCATTTCAGTCGAACAAGTAGTAGATTGTCGTGCGAAGCATGTCTTGCTTCTCGGTTAGAGACATACTTGTAGTGGATGAGATATTGATTTTTGTACTCTCCGATGGACTGTGTAGAGTTGCAGAGCTGATGGATCTATCGATGGGCTAAGTGGATCAGACACATGATGACACCTCTCGATCGATTGACACTGTGTTGACAACCTTCAGAGTGCATAGAGATGATTGAGACAGATGAGATGTACAGATGAGACCCAGACGTTCGTGATGTTGATGATGACCATGTCCGAAGAATATCTTCCTTGTTGAGAGGGAGTGTTGGAATTTGTATAGCTTCAGAAGTTATTCTTATTGTACTTCTATTGTATTTCCTTGTACCTCCTACAAGAGATGATATTGATATAAACCCTTGAAAGAATCAATGTAAACCTTGAGGAAGATTACACAAGAAAAATAATAAAAATAAATATTAATTATCTTCCTCCAAGGCAAGTCAGCCCAGTTAGGATAAAAGTCACTTTTGTAAAATGTATAAATAGAGAGGCTAGGCGCCTCATTTATTCACTCACTCAGCACAAGCAAGTTCGCAGCACCAAAGAGAAGCAGTGTTTTATGGGGTTTTCTCTTGGAGAGATTTTCTTATCTCTCTCATTCTTGTATTTTGTTCTCGGAAGTTATCATCTCCATACGAAGGTTGCTAAGTTTTTCCCAATTGGGTTCCCAGAATAAACTCTTGTGTTCATTGTTTGTGTGCTTTGTCATTCTTCTAGTGATCCTATTGTTCATTAGCAATTAAGTTATACTGCCATAAAACTAACTTAAGTTATAGACATTAGCTATTGCTTATAGGATAAAATGTTTATGATCTTTTTTTTTTCTTGAAGTTGAAGTAGCACCTATATCTCATACAGTAAGCGCAAAGAGAATAGGCTGGATTTTTATAGCAACATACTACTAAAATCAATGGCTGTAGCAATGAGTTAGCATACAAAACAAAATTACCCATTATGCAGGAAGACTTGAAGCCAAGAAAAGCTAGGAGAAATTCTCTCTTAAAAGTATTTTTTGAAGCTCAACAGAAACTCTAATAAATTTATAACTTTCTGAACATTCACAAGAATGCCACCAAGGATTTACTAGAACCCAAAGTTCTCTCTGATGATGACAATAAGAATATGATCTGATGGTGTAAACTCAATTATGAATCTTTGCTATTATCCATTATCCCGTGTGTCATTTTGTAGCTCAGTCAAAATCAAATTTAATCATGGGAAAAGGGGCATGTAACTGTCTTCGGGCATAGCTCAAGTGGTTGAGAGGAAAGTTGTTATACTTCCCACCCAAGTTTAAATCACACTTTGCAACATGGTTGCTCTCTTTGTACTTTGCATCGTGGTTGCTTTTTTTGTGAGCCAACAATTGCCCTTTGAAAGATGGGGACTTTGCATTGATAGACTTGGCAAATTGTAGAATTTATCTCTAGGTTCAGCTTGTTAGAATTTCACAAGATTATAGCAATATATCTTAATTGCATTTATCAATAGGATCACTAGAAGATAGACAAAGCACAAAACAATAACACAAGGATTTTTATCCTGAGAAACCCAAATGGGAGAAAACCCAGCAACCTTCGTATAGAGATAATAATTTTGAGATTAGTGTACAACGAAGAGAGAGAAAAGATGGAAATACTTTCCAATGATAGAAACCCAAAACAGTCTTCTCCTTTAGCAGGTGCGCACTTCTCTCTCCCAGTGATACAAACTTCACTTGAGTGAATGAGTAAATAATGAGGTGAACTTTCCCTCTATTTATACAAGTGTCAAACTGACTAATTCCCTAACAGGGCCGACTTCTCTTGGGGGAGCAATAAAATATATTTTATAATTTATTTTTATTTCTTTCTATTGCTTGTTTTTCACCCCAAGGTTTGCATTGATCTTTCTAGGGTTTGTATGATTGATTACAACAAGTTTAACTCCTGTAGGAGGTACAAATAAAGAATGTCTTCTGAAGTTGCACAAACTCTAACACTCCCTCTCAACAAGGAAGGAATTCTTCAGTCTTCATCTGCATCACAATCATCTGGGTTTCATCTATACATCTATTATGTCTCCATCATCTCTATACATTTTGAAGGTTGTCTTTGAGAAGTGTCATCATGAATTAGTTCTATCAGGATGTCTAAGAGAAGATCTTCTACTATCTATCTGTCTCTACTGCCAATGGAATTCTTCCATGCCTGGATTGAGATCCTGGACAAGCAACTGTGCATAACCATCTACTACATGTTCGTCTCATTTGTCGATGGGGTGCTCCCATACCTAGCCGAGAACCTGAACGAGTAGAGGTACCTATGCAATCACACAGCCGTCTACTACCTGTCTGACTCATCTGTTGATGGGATTTCTCCCATACCTGGACGAGCAGAGGCACCTGTGTGAACCCAACCATCTACTACCTGTCTGTCTCATCTGCCGATGGGATTTCTCCCATACCTGGCTGAGAACCTGAACAAGTAGACGTACTTGGGAAAGAACATGGTAAGTGTTTCTCAATCATCTCTCCCTTTCAAGGAGGGATATGTTCTCTTCTACTCTAGTTTTCCGCAAAAGTATTCAAACTTCACCCTAGGAAGAGGCTTGGTGAGAACATCTGTAGTCTGGTCATCTGTTGGAATATGCTGTAGTTCTACCACACCTTTCTCTACCATATCACGTATGAAGTGATATCAAATCTCTATGTGCTTCGACTTGTCGTGAAATACAGAATTCACTAACACCTGCACACAACTCTGGTTATCATAGTTAATCATGGTTGGCTCTAGAATCTAGACAAACAATCTTGCAAGAAGTTTACGAAGCCAAACTACTTCTCAGGCTGCTGAGCTAGCATCCATTTACTCAACCTCTGCAGTACTGAGAGCTACCGAGTTCTGCTTCCTAATGTACCAGGAAATTAATGCAAAGCCCAGACTAAAACAACATCCTGAAGTACTCTTCCTATCTGAAGTGCATCCAGCCCAATCTGAGTCTGTAAACCCTTGCAATTTCAAGTCACATTTTGAATCATATTGTAGAACATATCCCACAATTCCACGTAAGTATCTGAGCACATGTTTTGTAGCAATCCAGTGAATCTGCCTCAGTTCACACATGAACTGACTGAGAGCATTCACAACAAAACATATATCTGGTCTTCTGGTGTTTGTCAGATACATAAAGGACCCAATCAGCTGGCGATACATGGTGCGATCAATCAAATTTGAATTTGAAGCAAAATCCCTCAGCTTCTTCAAGTTCGCATCCATCGGAGCAGCTATGGACTTGCAGTCCAACATTCCGAATCTCTATAATATATATATGGTGTATTTTCCTTGACCTACTAAAATATCCTTCTGCCTCTGCCATGCTTCTAATCCCAAGAAGTAATGCATCAATCCAAGATCCTTCATTTCGAACTCAGAGGCGAGTTTCTTCTTACACCATACAATAAGTTTCTCATTAAAAGTGAGAAACATGTTGTAAACACTGAGAAGGGGGGGGGTGAATCAGTGTGAAGCAAATTTTAAACTTTTCTTAGCGTATCACAGTTAGCTACCAATTCATCATTCCATTACTCTACCATAATCATTTCATAAACATCTTTCACTTCATCATTCACATAGCATAAGCATTTCATTCATAAAGAACCATAACAAAAAAGAACACAACACCATATAATTTTGTAATCCTTTTGTATTAGTTTTGGTTCGGCTACAACCGTTAGGCAAAATCAGCACTTACCGATACATAGAGCACCTACTCTTAATCCAGGACCCTGCCTGGTTTTCTTAGACCCTGCTAAGAAGGGTTTGAGGTATCCTAACCTCAAAAGCAAGACAGGTTTGCTTTTACATTAAGGCTTACTGTCACATCAACTCATATGTTTCTTCAATCTGTTCTGTTGCTTGTCAATACTGTTGATCATCTGCTCAACACTCTCATCAATACTGCTGCAACACACTTCTCAATCTTCGTTGTTCATCAACACCTGCTGCCAAGACATCAAACTCTGCTCATCATCTCTGGTTAATCTGCTCATCAATATATGGCCAATCTGCTCATCACTATCTGGTCAATCTGCTCATCACTGCTGCTCAAGATGCCACATGTCAACATCATCAAAAATTATGTTAGTCTGCATACATCATCACATCATAGCATGTCTCATATTCACCAACTCTGTCATGTCAGCATTCTGTCCATGTCTTGTTTACTGCTGTCAAAAATCACTTTCAAGTTATTGCTGTTGCAAATCACATCAAAGATTGTTACAGTCAACTTGTTGGACTTCTACCGTTGTCATCAAAAGAGACTGTCACTTGTCAAGTCTGCTTGCTATTTTTCAAGTCCAGGATACTTCAACAAATGTTGATACTGTTAAGTCAAAGCAACTGTACAAGTGAAGACTGTCAACTGTCACTAGTCAATCAGGGTAATCTTGTCATCAAACCCAGCCACAAACTATCCTTTGACTTCTTGCAAAGTTTCACAGACTTGTTCATCAAATCACCTTTTGCATACAACTATAACTTTGTTGTTCATGACATCATTAATGATGCACAAGGCATTATCATGGTGTACAAAGCATCATAGTGTCCAAGACACCATCAATATCATATCGTCATCCTCATACTACAAATATCAATCTTCTTGAATAAATTATTGCTTTTCAGACTCAGTTGAGGTAAACTGTGAGCATGACATCTAAGATGCTCTAATAAGAAGTAGCCCACACTTCTTAGATTATGCTTCTCATATTTTAGAGCATTGAAGATAAAGTCTTTCCTCCTAGTCTTTATCAAAGGTCCTAAATTTTATTCAACATGATGTCTGCAAAAAGTAAACTTACTTGACCCAAGACCTTGAACATACTAAGATCACCTGATGTTGTCCTGTGAGAATACTCTGAGGACAATGCTGTAGAATTTCTTCATCACACTAACTTGATGATAGTGCTTCCAAATATTGGGTGCCTCCTGTACTTGCCTTGAATTTTGTTGTGTACTGCTGATGTACCAAGCTATGTCTTCAAGAGAAATCACTTATGCAATAGCCTTCAAAAGAATCACTTCACAAACCTTCTGTGATTGTGTATCATGAATTCATCTTTGCACTGAGGCTGCCCTCGTTGTTTATTTCATGTATGTCTGCTGTTACATAGGGCTTAGAAAGTTTTCTTCGCTGCTGCTTTCATTGGCTGTGCATCAAAAACTTTGGATACCACACTTGTGACATGTATGACTGCTGTAGCAGACCTTAACTTGGTCTGTGTATTGGCTAGTAGCAACATATTAACTGACCACCTTCCAAATACTAGATACTTCACTGTATCATTAAAAAGGAAATTTGCCAACTATTTGTTGCTTCAAGACTGTGCATTAGGGCATGCATGTCAAGACTTAGAGCTGTGTATACCTTCTTAAGTGCTGTAGTGGAGAGGCCGAGAAAACCATAAGCAGCAATAACCTTACTGACTGATCACACTTCATCTTTATGCAAGGACTGTCTTAGAAGAACTTCAAAACTCATCTTATAAACTCAAACCTGCTGCTGGTCATTCGGACTGTTCACCAAAAATTTAGAGCATGAAAATCTTAAAAACAAACTAGCTGCTCATCCACTGTTCTCCACCGAGTTTCCAGCGTTATCTAGCTCCGAATTGGACTGTTTACTCAGCAAAGCTGCCATAGTCTAACAGTTAGCTCTTCAATGGATTTTCATGGAACAAAATGTTTTTCCTGCTATCATCAAATTCTTTTGTCTGCTGCTGTAAAAAGAGGAAAAATTCAGACTGCTGCCTTATTTAGGGCTTAAAGAAAAATATCCAAAAAACTAGGATTGGACTGCTCCCACCGAAATTTTTCTTAGCCAAGAAGTTAGGGCATAAAAAATATCAGACTGCTGTAAGAAATTCGATGGCTCCTCCTTACTGCTGCTACACAAAATTCCTCTTCAAAAATGCACAGTAAAATGCCCCTGTGAATTTCTTCCTCAGTCCCAAAAAATTTCAGAGTTAAAAAAAAAATTCTACGTTTTTCAACAGTGGACTGCACCCTGCGTTTTCCACAGTCTGCTGCAAATTTCGGGACTGTTCTGCTGTTACAAAATTCGAACTGCTCCTGCCACCTCCGAACCTGTTGCTGCCTCAGAGACCCGAAATTCCACAATCCACGAAAAAATCACAGAGCTCATCCGAAATTTCCATAGCAAAAATGAAGACTTGCAAGGGGTATTTATATTGATTTTTCACCTCAATTTGGGGCCGACCTGCTATATAAAAAACATTTTAATTTTAAATATGAGCCGACTTCTAATATATTTTTATTGGGCCGACATACCAAAAAAATTTGATGTTTTTAATATTAAATGGAGCCGACTTGCTTGGGAGCTGCTATATATTTTGTGTTTTTATTTGTCACACATAAACCCTTTCTTACCATAATCAAGGGTGTCCTTACGTGGGCTTCTTCAAATAAGATGTTATCATCTTCAAGGTGGGCTTGGTCAACATCTTCAAGATCTTAGGGTTCTTCCACAATTGTTTCATCATGCCATCTAACCACAAGGGAGACCATACATCATCATCAACCTTCTTCAAGGGCTTGAAGGACATCTTCAAGGGTTATGTTACCAAATGCAAGAGCATCATCATGCCACATCATACAAATGACCCACATTGCATTCCTTCAAGGTTCCAAAGACTTCTTCATCAGGCAAGAGGCATCATGGGCTTCTTCATCAGGGATTCAAGACTTCATGGGCTTCTCCAACGTTTACCAAGGCTTCAAGACCATCTCTAGGGTCTTCAGCATCATCAGCTGGGCCTTCAACATCTTCAGCAAGGTGGTGGCATCAATGACATCCTGTGGGGCCACTGCAAGTCCATGTTGGCATCAATGACAATTTCATCAACACATGTCATCAACATATAGTACCAAAATTAGTGGCTCATCATTCACAACCTTGTGGTAAAGATTGGGGTCTGCATCACACTTGGTGAATCCCACACTTACCAAGAATCTGTTTATTTGTCCATACCAAGCACGGGGTGCTTGCTTGAGTCCATATAAAGCCTTTTTCAACTTGCATACATGACACTCCTTTCCATAGACGACAAACCCTTCGGGAAACAAATCTACGTTGTATTTCTCAATGCTTCCATCTGCTCCATGTTTGATTTTGTATAACCATCTGGAAGTTACAACTGAATTCCCCTCAGGTCTCGGTACAATTTCCCACACATCATTCTTCATGATAGATTGATATTCTTTCACCATGGCATCCTCCCAAACTTGGTGTTTGGATGCTTCTTCATAAGTGGTGGGTTCTGAGTCAATCATGTGACTCACCAATGCTACATAACTGGAGGAACCTCTGAGGTCTTTTGCTTTCTCGTAAAGTGCCATGTGGAGCTTCATGCCCCTCTGTATCCTGTAAGGTCTGCTGTGCCCACCTAGGTCTTTTCCAGCTTACTGCAATATTTATGGGGTCATCAATTGTCTCGACTGGATCAATGGTATCGATGAGTTCATCTTTCTCTGCTAACTCCCTCTGAGCTTGAGGGGGATATGAACTCATATCCTTTGGTCCTACCATCTCCTCATCATCAATCTCCATGTCTGATCCTCTGCCTTTCCTGAAAGCCATTTCTTCTTCAAAGGTGACATCTTCGTTAACTTCAATCTATATGGATCCGGAGATATAAATTATGTTTGCCTTTGAAGATTCACTGAATCCCATGAAGGTTCTAACTTCATCATTTTCTCCTTGGGCACATGTAGGTAGACTGGACAGCCAAAGATTCGAAGGTTACCCACTTCTGGTTTTACTCCTGTAAAAGCTTCTTCCAAAGTCATGTTCTTCACTATCTTATGTGGGCATCTATTCTGTACATATACAATTGTTCTGGATGCTTGGTAGACTCTAGTCATGTATCATGGCTTTGGCTTCCTCAAAAATCGTTCTGTTCTTTCTTTTAGCAACCCCGTTTTGCTAGGGGTTGTAGGGAACTGTTAGCTCCCTCTTAATTCCTGCTTCTTTGCAGAAATCATTAAATTTTGTGGAGGTGTATTCTCCACCATTATCTGATCTTAGAATCTTGATCCTATTCCAGAGAAATTCTCAACTTGTGCTTTGAATTCCTTGAATGTACCGAGTACTGCCTCGAATTCCTTGGTCTAGAGAAAATATATCCAAGTCTTCCGTGAGTAATCATCAATGAAAGTTACATAGTAATGATATCCTCCCAATGAAGAAACTATCATTGGGTCGCACAAGTCAGAGTGCACTAGGTCCAAGATTTATTTAGATCTGCTCTCACTATCTAGGAAGGATTTCTTGGCATTCTTACCAAGTGCACATCCTCTACATGTTCCATCATGGTCTAGCTGTAGCACTGGTATACCTGTAACTATGTTCTTTACTGCTGGGAGAGCTCTGTAATTTAGATGCGCTAGTCTTCTGTGCCATAGCTCACCCATACTCGTAGAGTCATGGACTAGGGCTTGGACTGGCAAAGTGTTCAATCGGTACAAGCTCTCATCTCTCATACCAATTACCTTGGTTGTATCCATGCTTTAGTTCTTTTGCCAAGCAAGTACTTTTCCATCTGAAAATGCTACTTTGTATCCTTTGTCTTCTAAGGCTGAGATGGAAACAATATTTCTTTTCATACCAGGTACATAAAGCACATCACTTAAGTGTAGAGTACCATTGAACTCTAGTTGAAGGGAGGTGGCCCCAGATCCCTTCACAATGTAGTTAGCATCATCTCCAAGTACAACACAGAGATGAGAATCTTTCTCAACTACTTCTGAAAGATTTTCTTTATATCCTATCATGTGTCTAGATGCACCACTATCTATGAGCCAAGTATCACTAGTGGTGGAAACAGTGCCTAATAAAGCTGATGTGAAAAAGAATTTTGTACGATCTTCATTCTTTTGTTTCTTGTGATGATGATCTTCTTCTACATCAGCAGTTGAAGCTTCAAGCTTCCTTTTGTGTGAACTTTGACAGCTACTGGTATAATGACCGTATTTCTTGCACCTGTAGCATTGCACCTGAGATAAACCTTTCTTTTGTTTCTTTTGATCTAGGGAAGGACTTGATCTCTTATCTTGATGCTTGTGATTGTAGGACTTCCTCCCCCTTCCCTTGCCTTTCTTGGCATGAGATACGAACGCTTGATTTTCCTCAGGTTGAGTGCCATGAAGTCTTTGGCGTGCAGCTATTCGTGTTTCTTCTTGAGTGCATTCTACCCATAGCTTATCAAATTTGGGCAACTTTGTTCGACCACTTATAGTTTGGATGAAGAACTCCCAAAATGTTGGAAGACCATTTAAGGTGGTCATAGTCATAACAAGCTCTTTTTCTTCAAGGTTGTCTCCACTGGACTTTAGCTTGTCCTGAAGCTCGGTGATCCTCATGAAATATGAGGCAATATTTTCGGACTTTGTCATCTTCATATTTGACAGTTTATTCCTCAATGTGAGAGTCACATTGATGCTACTATGTTCAAATAGCTTCTTTAAGGTTTTGAATATCTTCCTCATTGTCGTCTTTTCTGAGATCTGAGGAACCAAGTAGTCTCTAACTGAGTCCACCAAAATCCTTCTTGCTTTGGCATCATTCTTCCTCCAGCAAGGTTTGTCTTCTTCGGCTTCTGGTTCTGGGACCTTTGCATTTACAAATTGTAATAGGTCATTTCCTTCTAGTAGAAGAAGAACCCTAGACTTCCAGGGGATGAAGTTGGAAGCTCCTTCCAGACGATCTTCAACCTTCATACTAATCATCTTGACTGTAGATCTAGATCTAAAACCCTAGCAGAGGCTAGGTCAAAATGAAAGTTGGAGTTTTGGAAAACTGACTCCACAGATAAATGTGCCCTAGAGAGGCAAGCTAAGAAGAGGTAGAGTCGAGCCAAAACTATGGAGGAAGTAGGTCAAAAAGTGAAACCCTAATTTCTATTGCGGCTACAAAATTAGGTTAAAATTTGAAAATTCTCAGAGTTGATTTCTACCTACACCAAAAGATGCGCCCTCCTTAGAGCGAAATTCCCAAGGCTTTTTTTCTGCCAAAAAGTTGAGTAAAGGCTTTGAAAGATGAAACCCTAGTTTCGACAGGGTTTCGACAATGTTCGGCAACGACGTCTTCTAGTATTGCTTTGATACCATGTTAGAATTTCACAAGATTATAGCAGTATATCTTAATTGCATTTATCAATAGGATTACTAGAAGATAGACAAAGCACAAAACAATAACAAGGATTTTTATCCTAGGAAACCCAAATGGGAGAAAACCCAGCAACCTTCGTATAGAGAAAATAATTCTGAGATCGGTGTACAAAGAAGAGAGAGAAAAGATGGAAATACTTTCCAATGATAGAAACCCAAAACAGTCTTCTCCTTCAGCAAGTGCGCACTTCTCTCTCCCAGTGATGCAAACTTCACTTGAGTGAATGAGTGAATAATGAGGTGAACTTTCCCTCTATTTATACAAGTGTCAAACTGACTGATTCCCTAATAGGGTCGACATCTCTTGAGGGAGCAATAAAAATATATTTTATAATTTATTTTTATTTCTTTCTATTGCTTGCTTTTCACCCCAAGGTTTACATTGATCTTCTAGGGTTTGTATGATTGATTACAACAAGTTCAATTCCCATAGGAGGAACAAATAAAGAATGTCTTCCGAAGTTGCACAAACTCTAACACAGCTGACGACACTTTTCATTAATAGATTGAAGGGTTATCAGGTGTTTGCAGGGTCGTTGTGGGTTCTATACTTCTAGAATCAGTTGGTAATTGCATGCTGATGCTTGCCTCTCATCAGATTAAGATCCACCAGACTATAGATACAGATTTTTATCCTAGAGTCGTAGCAGACCGATAGTTGAGTATACTAGCAATATTATCGATGGGTCTGTAACTTGCACCATACTAGTATCCACTCTGCTTCAACTTCAACCAGTACTCAATTTTTATTTTTGTTGTGGAATGAAGCAGACAGACTTTTCGCTTCCATCTGCCAGAAGTTAGAACGATGGTATGCAACTCTTATGCATTGAATACACTCTTCTTCTTTATATAGAGAGAGAACAAGGTTACTTGAGAGCGGGAGCGGGAAGCGAAAGTTTTAGAAGCTTCCGGTTATGAAGCTTTTAGGAAGCGTTTTTTATATAATATATATTTTTATGCATATATGCCAACAAATGCTTGTAGAATGTTGAATTAGTCATGGAAAGCATAAAAACATGAAATAAACCATAACATGATAAATCATAATACCATATAACATCATTCATCAACCATCAATGATTCAATGATCAATCAATTATCATATACTAGTGAATTCATCAAACATAGGTCCATTATCCATAACATCAAGTTATCAACCTTACAGCTTCAAAGTTCAACTTCAAACTTCAAACTTGAACTGCCATGTAATGTTCACAAAATATACCATAATAAATATAAAAGAGTTTAAGAGTCAATGACTCAAGTTCTCGAATCTCAACAAGGTAGAAACTTGAAAGTACTGTAAATAAGAAAAGACAAGAAAAGTAGATTTTATGGGTGTTTCCTCTTGCCACAAGAAATATCTAATTTCTTTTGCCGTTGTCTATGTTCATGAACAGAGAGAGCGGGATTTTCAACCCTAGTAGCCATCGAGCCACGTCCAAGACTTGATCATGCATGAACCCCCCTCACTGATTGTAACGTCCCCAACCCTCCGACCGGCGAAGAGGACGCTACCACTGTTGCTATCTACCTAGGCAACTAGCCCCATGAACATACACATAAAAATTGCAATGCTTTAAACTAAAACATGCATACATTATTACCATACAGCGGAAGCAAAACCATACATTCAAGCATTCAGCATGTTCATCGTAATTCATTATCAAATGTAATTGCAAAGATTTAAACACAAGAATACTTATCTTATGAAGAAGAACGCCCCGCAACCAGCTATGTCGTTGCAACTTTCGACCCAACCATAGGCTAGTGTGCTCCTTAATCTCTCACCAACACTGCCACCCTTGAGCTGGGCATGATTCCCACAAGGAATAAGGAAACTAAGTAGGCCAACACATAGCCAAAGATATGCCAAAACTCGATCAAACCAACATAGTTGGGTTTATCAAACCGAGAGTACACAACAACACATAACCAAGCCAACAAGTTGGGTTTATTAGGTTATCAGGAGATGGAAGCACTGTCTGCTAAGCTAGTGGGCTCACTAAAGAGGTAAGGATGCCTACACCAGAGCTAGCTTGACTCCTAAGACATCCACACACACCCAACACAAGGAATCATTCCCTTCTCTGCTGAACAGTCCCTCAAGACATGACTTCCCTTCCAGTGTTATTCAGGGGGTCTAGAAAAGAGAGCCATCCCTCTAGTTTTGTCTATGAGGCTCCTACAAAACACTAGGTTTGTCAAGCAGATTCCTTTCCACTCCTACATAGTCCAAAGGCCAATATCCTGTGCACACACAACAAAACAACCAGCACAACAATTCACAGCTCTGAGGTTTAAAGGAAAACATCATAGAACAAAACCAAAATGGAAACTTGGGTAATACACAGCTCAGATTGAGCAATTCAATTCCAGAGTCGTTCTTGGCCCTATCATGGCCAAAACGACTCAACAAGAACCCACAGCACCCCAAAATTCGTGGGGAAACCAGCAACGATTTCTCAGCTGCGTGAGGGAGGGAATGCAACCTGCGTGGAGGTGAATTCACATGCCCAAACCCACAACGTGTAGAGACCTACACACAGCAAAAGCCCAAAAACGAAATTCACCCACAGCAAACTTCCATCCGTTTGAGAGAGAGACCAACGTGGATTTCTGATGATGAGGGAAAACGTCCAGGGCCCAAAATCATGAAATAAGAACTACACACAGCAAAATCGTGAGGTTAAGGCAGCTCTCCCAGATCTCTGCGTGAGGAAGAAAAATGAAGAATGGGGGTCGTGTTCTCTTCCTTCCCACGTGAGGGTGAATGAGCTCCTTGGTGGAGTGTGCGTGTGAGCAATGACTGGCAATCCTGCCACACACCACTACCCATGCATTCACTGCCCCAACTAACATCAGAGGATTTAATTCGGTAGTTGAGACAAGAATAAGACAAAAAGGTTATTGAATGAGACAATGGATAAAGGGTGAGTAAGGCAAAAGATAGGTGACAACTAAATGGGTTTATCAATTGACACTTGGATTTTCCCCAATGGCCCCAAAGGCCAAAATTATTTCCCCCTCTTTATCCTTGGGAAATCATGCCCCATCTCTTTTAATGTTGCATAGACATAGTTGGTTGTGGGTATTTTAATTAAAATTCATATTTACATGATGCCAAAATTATAATGTTGTCGAATAGCACGAAATACCATCGGCAACGATTTTTAATCGCCGAAGTATAAAACGTTAAATCGATGGTGGGGCTTTTTCCTTTAGCTCCACACCATGATTAATTACAATATAACATCATATACATTTAATGCAAACGGGGTCAAAACCGGGGTGTTACACTGATGCGAGTGGGGGTTGTGAAGTCGAACCTAGGGGCAAAGGAGGTGGTGGCATTGTTGTTGTTGCTGCTGCATGGTCATCCTCATCACCCAAAAGCTCTTCCTCCAAGCGCTCTAAAGTTAAGGCTCCATCCTCAGTTATGCTCCTCCAGATTGTTGTCCCAAGTGACATATGATCTATCAGTTTTGCAGCTCACAGTAATGAATCAACAACCTCAAGTTGTAATGTACAGAAACCAAGCTTTCTGCCCGATTTTCATTTAATCGGTTTCTTTTTACCAAGAGGATGAAGCTATAGGTGCTCCAACACCTTTCTGCAAAGGAACTGTTTACCACCTATGAAAGCACTTTGGTTGCCAATTTATGCAAGCGTGGGGATGATGAGTCATACATGTTCCACCACTCAATAGGAAGCGCCCTATCTCGATCTTTTCTAGCATGCAAAGTACCAAACAGACCAATCTCACTGAGGTATTTGCTTAATTCACTACGCAATAAGGCACATTCCTCTTCATCAAGGACCAACTTGCCTATAGCAGCCATGTACCCAACCTGTACCTTTGGATCTGTGTGGGGCTTTCTCCTCACCCCACCTCCAAGTGCTGGTTTGGCCAACCAAGTTGGAGAATAATATTTTGGTGTTAATACATATGCTAAGACATGCAGTGAAACCAATGTAGTCTGACTCTTTGAATACTCGCGAGTCTTGCAGAGCGACCACCAAGACAAGTACTCGTGACATACTTGCATGGTAAACTCGCCACCCGCCGAACTCGTCATTTACTCACAGCATTCATCATTTACTCGCTGAACTCGTCACTTACTCGCAAGTCCGTTGACTATTTGACCGTCGCTTTTGCGTTTCGGAGGGAGCGCAGGGAGGGAATAAGCCCCCGAAACAACACAACTCTCCACTGTCATCTCATTGAATAGTTTGGCTTCCCTCAAGTTGTTCTCATTTTCCCCCTAGCTATTATCATTTTATCAGTTGTCTGTGTGTTTGGAATTTTGGAATGTGTGTGCACTGAGGAAGGTCGCTAACACTAGTCTGAGCACTGAGGATGTGACTGGTCTAAGCATTTTCAATTTTTAATTGTTTTCATTGAACTTCTATACTTTGGATTTTATAAATGTAAGGTGATGACGCTGCCATATGTAGTTTGGTTGAAGAATGTGATTGCTCGTGGTTAGGATAGGATGATGATGGTGTATTTTTTACAATTTGCTTTTTCACTTTTTAAATATTTTTAATAATTATTAATCAATGAAATTTTATTATTATCTTTTTTATTTAATAATTTTATGGTTTTTATAATTTGTAATTAATAATTATAGTTTGTGATTTCAAGTGAGAAAACATTTCTCGTTAAAATGCATTGCTATGTCTTTTTATCAATTTTGTTTAATTGTTATATGCTTATATATTAAATTTTAATTTTTAATATATATGTTTATATATTATTTTTTAAGTAACTATATTTTTAATTTTTTTCATATTTGTCGAGTCTTTGCCGAGTCTTATCCGAGTTTGTCGAGTCCCAAGCCAGCCGAGTATTTGTCGAGTCCAAGCCTGACTACACTGAGTGGAACGTTGAGATGATCCCACCTTTTGACCACGTGTGTGAATATGGTCATACAGGATGGGATCCTTCGATTCAACAATATCTTTAATCTGGCCCAACATGCTATCTATCTACTCATACACCACCCCAATTACCGGCTTATCTATATCTGCAAACCGAATCATGTGATAAATGAGCTTTATGAACTGCAAAACAAAATTGACACTTGCCCAAAATTGACCATCAAGAACTGTGTCTTCCACATCCTAAAAATCACGCCTGTCAGATGTGGATGTAACCCTATCTTTCAAGACTTGCCATGATTCACTTGATACCATGCTAGCCATGGCCTCTCTTAGCTTCAAAAGGCGCCTGAAGGTGAGGTAATAACTAGCAAATCTAGTCTTTGCTATCTTTCATAGCTCTAACTTTGAGTGAGCGCAGAAAATGCCATGGGCATTGCTATGGTTGGTAATAAATCTTATCATGTACTTACCCTTTTTGTACAATTCACCAGTCCATTTGTATTCATTTTCCTTCAACTTAATAATGTCATGCATCAAAAGGTTCAGTGTGTGAACCATACACCCTGAACCAAAATATGTTGGGGTATTTATCTTCAATGATTGCTCTCGTTGCCTTACAATTAGCAACATTATATGTTATGACTTGGATGACATTGTATGGACCAATAGCTTCAATGTTTTTGAGTAGGAGTTCTGCAATGTTCATGTCGGTCTTGATTTTATCTGAGCAGTCATGTGCCGAAAGGAACATTGCACCAGTAGCAGAGACACCAAGAACATTTATCAATGGCTTACCTTTCACATTGGTTGAACCATCTGATACAATTGATACCCCATACTCATTCCAAGCATTTGTGAATTGCCCCAAAGCATTTTGGATCTTGGCTTTTTCCTTGTCAAGCCCCACAGTTCTAGCTTTGTCATACTCTGGGCTCTTGTATCCTGCTGGGGCAGTGCGGATGGCCTCTACCATTTCATGCCAATAGGGTGAGCGAAGAACATTGAATGGTATGCCACATGCATAGAGAAACCAATACACTTTTGAATCCACGTCATCCCTACCACCTTGATGAAGGAAATTTGATATTGTCCTGCAGCTGCCACGTGATTGCATGGGAGAGAATCCATTGCCTAGGGTGGATGGGCCTCCAGTTCTTGGTGAACATGAAAGGTCATGGTCATCTGATGATCGTTTTGATGTGTTTTGTGCTTCAAATTCTTCCTTCTTATAGATGGCTCTTTGTGTTGATACCACATTTGGGCAAACACAAACTCCTACAGTTTTTCTTTCATCACATGGCATGTGCCCACATAGATGTCTTCTCACACATGTATATGAACCTGTGTGTGTCTTGTTACAATGGGGGGAAACAAATTTGATGGTTCCACCCCCTCTAGTTCCTGCCTGCCTTGTGACATATTTCCATAAGGGTGTGGGGTTCTCTTTGGTTTTCTTTCGGCTTTCCCTCTCTTCCTCCTCCTCCTCTCCATGGCATGTGCCACTTCCCACTTCTTCATCATCTTCCTCATTCCTCCTCCGGTTTCCAACCACCACCATCAAAATAACAAATGGAACCAACAAAATAAACCATAAACCCATCATCATGGTTGATGCCAAATGAAACTAGAGATTTAACCTATTGCCTACAATAGAATGAGGGAGGAACTAGAGATTTAAGTTTTTAACAATGTACATTCTAGTCACTAGATTCTAGACTCTAGACTCTAGAATTTATATGGCCAAGGCTCAAGAGTCGAGCATTCAAATTTCATACTATCATAAAAATCAAAGGTCAAAAAAATTCAAAATTTTAACAAAAAGAAAATGACAAATGTTAGAAATAGAACCTACCTCTTTGGCTCCCGCTCTCCAATGGTGGCACCGTGGCAAGCTGCAACTTTCTCCTCTCCTCTCCTCTCCTCTTCTTCTCTCCTCTTCTCCTTTCTTTTCTTGCAATGTGATAATGAGGTAGGAGAAGAGGGCTTTATCCCCCAAAGCCCTCCTCCTTCCCTCCAAAACCCTTTCTCCTCTCTTCCGCGGGCGTGGGCGCGTGTGGGCAACAAAAAAAAGGAGGAAGCGAATTGGGGAGCGATGGGAAGCGATAGGGAGCGCAGAGGAAGCGTTCAGGAAGCGTTTAGGAAACGCAACCGGGAGCGAAGAGGAAGCGACTAGGAAGCATCCGGAAGCGACGAGAAAGCAAACGCTTCCTAAGATGGTAGGGAGCGAATTTTTTAGCAAGGAAGCGCACTTCTCATTTAGCTTCGGATCGGGATCGTTTTAGGAAGCACGCTTCGCCTTAGCTCTTGCAGCACTTTGGTCCGAAGCGAGCTTCCGGAGCGGGGGGGGGCGCTTCCCCACAACACAAAGAGAGAATATTAATACAAAATAAGGTGAGTTTAACTCCTCCTACTTGTAGTTATCACTGTGAATTCCAAAATTTAGCAGATTTTTAATTCCTAAATCCAGTCAAAATGATTCACCACTTTCTAGCATTACTTTCTTGCTTGGTGATAGCATCGAGAAATCCCCAAAGTATTATTCTATTGCATCCATTTTCATTCTCTTGCTGTTTTCTGCTGCAGTAGATGGTCTATCTGGAACTGTGACTCTACTCCCTGAAACCTGACAAGGATCATCATCAAAGCCCAACTCCCTCACTACATCCCAGGGACATTAGCTAAACTGTGTTACCTAGTAGTGGGACTACCTAATAAAAGAAGGCTCCCTCCTAGTGTTTAAGCATCCACAGCAAATCACTTGTTTACAAAGGGATTTTGTCTGCTTGCCAGTCAAGCAAACTCCTCTCTGATCCAAGTAAAAGTTATACTTGCTGTGGAAAAATAAATTTGGGTGTATTTTGCTAAAGTAGACTATAAATCATAACAATAAGATTAAATTAGTAATTAGATCCAAATGGACAGTTCACTCAAAAAGTTTAGATTGAACCATCATTTCCCTCTCATCACATATGTCTTGCACAAAGAGGTTAATTGGATGGTAAATGAACTGAGCAACATTTGCAAACTAGCAAGCAGCTATCACCCATGACATATAATAGAGAAATCAAAACATTTGTCTGAAACTTTACTTGTAAAGCTTACCAGTGAGAACAGACAGAGCACCTACGACACTAGCCAAGGAAAATAAATGGGGTACATGATATTGCATCACTTCATCATTCCTCCATAGAGGGCATCATGGGCACATCTTCCAAGGAAAATCATGCCTTCTGTATGCTACCTTTGAGGGACAAATCCAACTGTTTTCCTATGCTGATATGAAGCATAGCAGACATATTTCAAAGTGTAGCAGTGCTGAAATATGTTTGTGTTGTGGTAGCTTACTCCCAAATTGAGCATATGACTTCTTCTTGGTATCTAATTCAGATTACATGAAAGATACGTCAATCAGAAGAGAAGGGCACATGGTTCCTACTATTTTTATCGCACGGAGGGTGGCGTTATGGACTGGGCCACCAGCATGAAGGTCTAAAATCAGGATGCCCTTTGGAATTAAAGATGATTTCTTTTACTGCATGAAGAAAGTGCTCTCCTCGTGTACCTAAATTTATTTTGTTCTTAGTTAAAGATGGGTACTGTTTGTGCTAAACATATCCCTATTTTAGGGTAATTTAACTGCATCTTTTGTGAGTTTCAGATCAATCAAGAAGTGGCACCTTTCATGCATGTGGAGCTCCTTTATCACTCATACTCAGCCCTTTCATTGCATGTGGAGCTCCTTTATCACTCATACTCAGCCCTAGACAAGCCACTCCCTCGTAGGACAGATTTAGTATATTCAAGGTCAAGTTGGGGTGCTCAATTTAGCATGAGATCAGCATGCTTTCCTGTTTGTTTTGGGCTTTTTTTTTCTTCTTTCCTATGGGCTATTTTCAGGCAGAGAACAATGCTATTACAAGGTAAAATATGGTGAGATCTAAATTTTGAATTGTTGCATGCCAAATCTAATTTGTGGACGGGATTAAGGTATTGATTTCAGGAGGATAGAATTTCTACTTTCAGGAGCAGGGTGCTGACCTTGTGCATAATGATATGTAACCTTTGCGGAGAGGAGTCTACTGTTGCTTTTTCTGCATGATTCTATTTTTGGAGAGTGCGCTAAAGGTTTGTTCCTGGAGGATGAGTGCTACTTTTCCAAGATTTATAGGTTATTTGGAGAAAAGCTTGTCAAATTTAGAACAGAGCTAACTTTGGAGATCTCCAAGAATTAAATAAAGGAAAAAGAAGCAGTTCAAATTATCAATCTCGAATGTCCATCTTCAATAAGCTTTTTTGTCTTTTTCGTTTTCCATCCAATCATTGAGTCAAAAGGTTATGGTTAACCACCTTTATTGGTTGACAAGGTCTGAAGCAGCAACGATAAATCTCAGTACCCTCTTGGTTCTTTGGGACAAGTTTGTATCTGAAATTCATCAAAACCCTGTACTTTTTTTTTATCTCTGATCAAAGGAGGTCTACTTGTCTGGCAATGTCTGACTGTGAGAATTTAATCTCTTATCTATGATGATTCAGTTTTAGGATTATTTTAATCAACAAGATTCAATTTTGAATCGCCATCAATGGTGGTTTGTTGGGTTGGTGAAAACTAAGTATTGTTATTTGAAATTTCCCCCACTAGGGTTCAAGTCTCTACATAGTACAGTGACATGCTATGCTCGTGTGTGCCCATGCTAGTGGAAAATGGATGGGGAAAACTGCAAGTTTTGGGCAACTTTAGTGGTATAGAGTCTAGATAGCCCCCACTTGTGACTTCTGTAGCATGGCAGGATGTTTTTGTCCATGGAAGATAAATAATAGAGCAGTATTGAAGATAAATAATATGGCAGTTGTCACTTGCTCATTTGGACCGGAAACATTCAGTCTTTTTTTTTAATTGCCTTGCTGGTTTTCTTCTCTTCCAGCTTCTCCATTGCCCACTTGGACTTGGCAGCAGCAATTCATCAATTTCAGGCATATCGTTTTGCATATTCAAAGCATTGATCCCAATGTTTGTTCACAGATTTCAAGACACTGTTTGTTGATCTGCAATATTTATTTGCAGATTTGTGTCTTTTTCTCCATGGAAAAATGTCCTCGGTAAACCCTCCAGGTTTTGTTCCTGACATTCTGTGAATGGCACTCAGGGTAAATGCCACTGATATATGATTATACTTGTGACTTCTGTAGCATGGCAGGATGTTTTTGTCCATTGAAGACAAATAATAGAGCAGTATTGAAGATAAATAATAGGGTAGTTGTTGCTTGCTCATGTGGACCGGAAGCATTCAGTCTTTTTCTTTTAATTGCCTTGCTGGTTTTCTTTTATTCCAGCTTCTCCATTGCCCACTTGGACTTGGCATCAGCAATTCATCAATTTCAGGCATATCGTTTTGCATATTCCAAGCACTGATCCCGATGTTTGTTCACAAATTTCAAGACACTGTTTGTTGATCTGCAATATTTATTTGCAGATTTGTGTCTTTTTCTCCATGGAAAAATATCCTCGGGAAACCCTCCAGCTTTTGTTCCTGACATTCTGTGAATGGCACTCAGGGTAAATGCCACTGATATATGATTATACATCTGTCCCCTAGGGAAGACTAAAAAGATGCACCCACAAAAATATTCAATAAAACCTTAAAATTACAGACCAATAAAACCATAGATATGACAAAAATCCTTAATAGTAATTGAAAGCATGACAGTTCAACCACGTGAGAACAACCAGATTAAATATATCTTATCGTTTATCAAATGGTATATCTTCAATCAATTATAAAAGTTACCAAGAAGAAAATGTCTGATGTTTTCTGTTGCTGCTTTCATGTGAACATGTTAAAAGGAACAACATAGACGATACCAAGGAAAATTGAGCATGCAGTAGTTATGCTTGCTCATCACCGAAATACTTGATTGTATTGCCCATGGATTATTCAATGAAACAAAAACAAAATCCATTCTCTCAAAAACTAAAAACGTAAGTAATTTCCAGAATAACCATTGGAATAAACAATTGCGATGTGTTTTGAGGAAGAGATGGTGGTAACATCAACAAGACTGCTATCAAATGCAATCAATCGGCACACTTCCTAGGAAACCTCTAAACCCCTCCAGGCAACTAAACCTTTCGTCAAGAGTTGATTTTAGAGCATCCTTACATAGCAAGCCATAGGACTATATTAGAAAACTGCCTTCATTCATGGACAATTGTAGGCCTACACTTTAAAAAAAAAGAGCAACACTACGACTGTCAAATAATTAAACAAGGAACCCATTAGTTGTGTTTTACTTCATTTTGCTTATGGTCTGTAAAATTCATGTGTTCTTGTGATGCATATGATATGATGATCATGATATTTTGATGATGATGCCACGTTGTTCTATGCTATTCATGACAATAGTATTATGATGGTGTTATAATAATGATGATACTCCATGATAACTGTCTAGTTTAATTTACAATCTTACGATGGCATGAGGTAGCATGCAGTTGTTTACTATTGCTGGTGTTATGATGTTACAATGGTGTATGATAATGTCATGTTCCTTGATACTCGTGATGATGTTATGTTTTCATGATGGCATGTAGTAGCATGTGGTTCCTTCATATTCTTGAGGATGATGTTATTCTTTTATGATGACATGTAATCCCATGCAGTTCATTGGTACTCGTGATTATATTATGTTCTCATAAGGGCATGTGATAGCATGTGGATCCTTGATATTCATGTCGATAGTAGATGTTCTCTAATGTCATGATTAAGACTAATGCTTTATTGGCATGATGTGAGGTGGAGTCTGACAAGAAACCCACCCATGAGCGAAAGGGCTGGTTCAATTAGTGATATTGTGGGAGCCCATAACCACGAAGGAGAATGTGTACATGTAAGACCTTATGCACTGGGGACATACTCAATTAGTAAACTTATGCCAGTGGTTACTTTCCTTTATACAATCACTGAAAGTCCATGGCTTGAGGTATTTCATCAAGGGGAGGTATATGGAGAAGGACTTTCACTGTCAGGGGTTGATTGCCTGGTTGGAGTTGTGGAGGGAGTTTTGGGCCAGCATTACGAGATGCCTGTTGTGTGTGGTTTAGCTTACTGGACCGAATGCCTGTTACCCTCCAGTTGAAGTCGTAGGGCCATAGAGCCCAGCTAAGGCCAAAAGGCCTTAAACCTTATCCTAATGCCAGAAGTCAAGGATATAGCAAGAGTTACACTCGCACCTCCTCGAATCTATGATGAGACTTTTGATGCTTGTTACGGTTGCACCATCTTAGATTAGCAACAACAAAGGAGGTCTTCCTGCATGCAAGTGTCCTTGCATGTAGAAGACTAAAACAGAAAACCAGTTGTATTTAATTATTTTTCCTAAGTTTACTTCGGAAAATAATTGAAGTGATTATTGAGTTTAAGTGAAAGTGAAATTAGGGTTTTCGCTTTACCTAAAGTTATATAAGAGAGGTCAATTGGTTGAGAGGACACACACACTTATATTCTGACAAAGAGAGGATACAGACAGGGAGAAAGTCAGGCAGAAGATTTAGCTGGGAAGACGGAGGATCGAGAAGCAGGTTCACCGAGCGAACAGAACCCACACAGGTCGACGGGCAAGAACTACAAAGGGAGGTTGTACTATTTTGTACGGATTCTATACAGCTATCGTACAGACCGTACGGATTCCGTACAGCAGTCGTGCATCCATACGGTAGTACGGCTCCACACGTGTGAGGCCATACAACTGGGCCATACACTCTTGCAAGAGAGTGTTGAGGTTTAGCTGGGGGTTTATTCGGTGATTCTGTCGTGTAGCTACATTCGCCAGGTTTGGGTGAATTTGCAGTGATTGTATCGTTCCATATTTTCTCATAATAAAATCTATATCTCACTACTGCACCGGTTTTACCATCTTGGGTTTTTCGGGGGTTTCCATACCCAAAATAATTGTGTCATTATTGTGATGTGATGTTGTGATTTATTTCTCGGTTTTATATTCTGCTGCATACTGTAAAAGATATTCACGTGTGGTTATCAGTAGAGATTTTGCATGCACTGTTAGCCCTAGTTCAATATTAAAGGAAAATTTACATGGTATCAGAGCTCTAGTGAGCTAGAGCTAAGGAATTTGCAGCAGCAGTGATAGATCAGGGGCAGATCTATTGAAAACACGAACTTAGATTGGACATCCAGTGTTTGACAGGTAACACTTCACTATAGCCATGTAGTTGAGAGTTGAGGATAGACTCCAAGGTGCTCAAAACTTTCCTACTTGAAAAGAAAAGATCACAAGGATCCTAGACGTTGGTGATGCAGAGGAGCACATTGACTCCACGAAGGTTGCACCCACAGATCTGGCATATTTAGCAGCTTGAAAGAAGATTGATTCCAGAGCCAGGTTGATTATCATGGATGGAGTGAAGGACCATATAGTCCCTCACCTTTCTGGTAAGAAGACCGCATTAGAGATGTGGAAGGCTTTGGAAAGTTTATACCAAAACAAGAACGAGAACCAGAAGATGGTGTTGCAAGAGAGGATGCGCAGCACCAAGATGGCCAAGGGAGAAGGAGTGGTGCTTTATCTCACGAGGCTCACACAAATCAAGGATGAGCTTGGAGTTGTTGGCTCTAAGACTAAGGATGAGGAGCTAGTTCAGATAGCCCTCAATGGCTTCTTTAAGCCATGGGACACCTTTGTCAAAGGTGTTGTGGCTAGGGAGAAGCTCCCTCATTGGCAAAGACTATGGGAAGACTTTGTGCAGGAGGAGACCCGCATGGGTCAAGGATTAGGCTCATCCAGCAGTGCCCTACAGATTGTGGTTGAGGAGGCTCTAGCCCTTACAAGGAAGAGCAAGGGTAGGGCAAAGAGGAAGAAGGATTGTAAGAAGAACCTTGACATGTCAAAGGTCAAGTGTTTTATCTACCACAAGCAGGGACACTTTGCCCCCCAGTGCCCAGACCGGAAGAAGAAGAGTAACACTCAGATGGTTGGATATGCAGAGGTGGATGAGTTCAACAGGAACTTCGATGAGGAGTTCTGCGTGATAGCTTGCATGGGAAGCACCACAGGGAGCAGCATATGGTACATTGATAGTGGAACATCTAGTCACATGACTGGACATAAGAGATTCTTCAGAGACTTGCAGGAGGGTGGAACAGGGATCCACGTTGAGCTGGGTGATGATGGGCGGTATCAGGCGCAAGGAGTTGGTACTATTTCATTTGAGAGGGAGTCTGGCAAACCCCTCAGTTTTGTTGATGTGTTATATGTTCCAGGACTGACCAAGAACCTTATATCAGTCTCCACTCTGGAGGACAAGGGATATCAGGTGAAGTTCCGTGACCATAGAGTGTATATCAGGCCCAAGGGGTCAGATAGGAGCTTGGATCGGGTGATTTGGAAGAGGAGTGGGAAAGTGTACAGACTACACTTTGAGCCTGCAAAGGCTCTAGTCAGCAGCAGCAACAACAATCAGGGTGAGTTGTGGCATAAGAGGATGGCACACTTACACCATGGAGCACTGAAGCATTTGAGACAGGCAAGTATATTTTGTTGTATGCAGCCCTATGAGTGTCCATTCGTTCAATGGTTAAAGTTACTGCGTAACCTTTATTGATGACTATTCCAGGAAAACCTAAATCTATTTCTTGAAGGCCAAGTCAGAGGTCTTTGAGAGGTTTTGAGAGTTCAAAACTCTCATGGAGAACCAAACAGGAAAGAAGATTTGGGTGTTGAGGACAAACAACGAGGGTGAGTACACTTCCAATGAGTTCATGGAGTACTGTTTGGCTGAGGGGATCAAGAAGGAGCACATTGTGCCCCATACACCACAGCAGAATGGAGTTGCAGAGCGGTACAAGTGATCTCAATGAGAGATTAAGTTGCAGTTGTTGATCTATGACTTAAGTGATCTCAACAAGATATTAAGTCGCATCCATTGGATTAGATCTAAGATCTAGATCCAAGGGTCAGTATTGAATCAATAGTATTTGGCTCATGGTATTTGAGGGCCCATGGTATTTGCATAAACTGAATGTTATAAAAGAGTCTATGGAGAGTTTTAGATACAGATCATCTGATCACTATCAAAATTCAGTGTGTTTGAGATACATTAAGAGTGAGTGATCAATGAGTGATCAGATCTAAGAGAGGGATTCTCTTAAAGGATTTCGGGAGAGGGATGTAAATTTCCTTAAAACTCAAACTTGAGCTACACAGTATATTTTAATTTTTATTGATAACCAAACATGAGTTTCTTTATTAGTAATCCAGCAGTAAAATAAATACTGAGAAACATGTAATAATAATCATATCAATATAAACAGTATTTTTGGGTATGGAAACCCCAGAAAAACCGAAGACGGGAAAACCGGTGCAGTGGTTGGATAAGAAATTTTATTATGAAGATATGGAACAATTACAATCTAGCAGATGAATTCACCCAACCTGGCAAAATAAAACCTTTGCGAATCACTAAGCAAAACCTGCAATCAGTACGACCTCCAAGCGCAACTGTACGGCCTTCTGCGTCAGTTGTACAGCCCTCTGCGTTAGCAATACGGCCCTCTGCGTTAGCAGTACGGGTCTGTATGGTCCTAAATCAGCTGTATGGAATCTGTACGACCTCTGCCTGATGTGTACAGCATCTCTCTTAGCGATCTCGTACGGCTCTGTGCGCTTCCTAATCAATCGACGAATCCTCCGACTGAGTGCTCCTCTGTCCTCTCTGCAAACTTCTTCCTCCAACTTCCATGTCTGTCTCCATGTGTGTGTCCTCTCCACCAAATCTTCTTATAACTCAATGGCCAAGCGAAAACCCTAACCCTCACTATGGATCAATGGATGAGATCCTCTGGTGAGATCAATGGCCAAGATTACATTAGCCATCACTAAAATTATTTTCACTTTTCCCTTTATAAAAGTGACTCCATTAAGTCAATTAATAATTAGATCACTTAATGTACTTTCCTAAGTCTAAACATAGGAAAGTCACATTAATACATTTGGCTTCTTGCTTTATGTCTTCTAGCATGCAAGGACACATGCAATGATTGAAGACCTTTCTTGTTGCCACTTTCTAACACTCCCTCTCAACGAGGAAGAGAATCGATAGCAACCCCAACTTGTCTCTGAACTTCACAAAACTGTGTCTGCAAAGTGCCTTGGTGAAAATGTCTGCCACCTCTCATTTGTCTGAATGTACTCCAACTGAATGATTCCTTTATGTACATAGTCTCTTAGGAAGTGATACCGGATATCAATTTGTTTGCTCCGGTCATGGAACACTGGATTTTTAGATAGCCTGGTGCCACTTTGATTGTCACAATGAACCTAGCCCACACTCGAATAACCCTGAAAGCAACTTCCTTAGCCACATTCCCTCACAAGCAGCCAAGTTGACTGCCATGTATTCATCCTCTGCTGAGAGCAATGCAACTGACTTCTGCTTCCAGCTTAACCAAGACACAACCCCTGACCCAATGTTGAAACAGCAACCTGAAGTGCTCTTCCGATCTTCTACACATCCTGCCCAGTCAGCATCTGTGAAGCCTGCTAACTGTACACTCCCACTGTGCTCATAAACCACAACCCATACTCCACTGTACCTCTGATGTAGTGAAGCACATGCTTTGCAACTGTCCAATGTACTCTTCGACGGTCCACCATGAACTGGCTCAAAGACTTGACAGCAAAGCTAATGTTTGGTCGTGTGCTGACCAAATACATGAGCGATCCGATAAGCTGGCGATACAATGTAAAATCAAACCCGTCTGACCCTGATCCATCAATCTTCCTCTAGTTGGAAACTAGAGGTATGGACATGGGCTTGCAATCTGCCATCCTGAATCTCTTCAAGATCTCCATAGCATACTTCCCCTGTCCAATGAAGAAGCACCCATCTCTCTATCAAACCTCCAAGCCTAGGAAGCAATGCATCAATCCAAGGGCTTTCATCTCTAAATCAACTGCAAGGTTGGACTTGCAATCACCAATCAGCCTCTTATCTCCTGTAAGAAAGAGATCATCTACATACAGTACCAGTATGAGAGGCACCTCACCTGATAAGAAGTACAGGTTGTGGTTAGCCTCACTCCGTTGGAATCCCATCTCCCGTAGATAGATGTCTATCCTCGAGTACCATGCCCGAGGTGCCTGCTTGAGCCCATAAAGAGCTCTCTGCAACTTGCATACATGCGACTCCTTGTTCTCCACATCGAACCCCTCAGGTTCCTCAATGAATACCTCCTCCTCTATAACTTCGTTGAGGAAGGCATTCTTGACGTCCATCTGATGAACTCGCTAACCCATCTCTGTTGCTAATGAGATAATAGTCTGAATAGAAGAATATCTTGCGACAAGGGCGAAGGTCTCCTCATAGTCAATACCTTCCTTCTGTGAAAACCCCTTTGCCACGAAGCGTGCCTTGTACTTCTCCACGCTTTCGTCTGCTGCATGCTTCACCTAGTAGATCCAAGCACTTGTTTTCCATCTGGCCTCGGCACAACCTCCCATGCCTGGTTTTTCATGATGGAGTCATGCTCCTCAACCATAGCCTCCTGCCACACATCATGTTGTGGAGCCTCCTCAAAACTGGAAGGTTCAGAGTTAATCAACTCCGTCATCAATGCCATATAGTTAAGTCTCTTTGGTGGTTTGCTCCGCCTCATGGAGCTCTGTGGAAGAGTCACTTGCCTGGAATCCTGAACTATGGACCTAAACCACTTAGGTCGTGGCCTAGTGTATACCTGTTGCAGCTGCTAGATGTCCTCCTCCTGCTGCGGTTCATCCTCCAAGTCAATGACCAAAGGAGCCTATCCACCTGACTCCCTCTAACTATCAAACCCTATGCTATGTGTCTATACCTGTACATGTACTTGTGGCTCCTCCAACTTGACCCCCGAGTCCTATGTTGGTTGCTTCTGTGCTGCTAAGTCCATAGATCTTCGTAAGAATCTGTCCTCATCAAACTGGACATCCTTGCTCACAATGATCCTCTTACGAGTAGGAATATATACTCTGTATGTCGTTGAAGTCTCGTTGTAACCAACAAGTAACCCCTTCTCTTTAGAAGGGTCCAACTTCTTCCTAGTGTCGGCATGAATGTGACAATAGCAGACACTTCCAAATATGCGCAAGTGGCTCACGTCTGGTCTAGTGCCTGTGAAGACCTCCTCGAGTGTCTTCCTCCCCAAAGTTGTGTAGGTACACATGTTCTGAATGTAAACTACGGTCCTGTATGCCTCGACCCATAGGAATAGTGGAAATCCCTAATCAAATAGCATGGCCTTGGTTGCTCCTACTAATGTCCTATTCTTTCTCTTCGCCACTCCATTCTGCTGCAAGGTATGAGGAACGATGCGCTCCTCCTTGATCCCCTTCGATGAACAATACTCCAAGAATTTATTGGAGGCATACTCACCCCCGTTGTCTATCCTCAATAATCGAATCTTCCTTCCTGTCTGGTTTTCTACGAGAGTCTTGAATTCCCGAAACCACTCAATGACCTTTGACTTGGCCTTCAAGAAATAGATCCAGGTCTTCCTGGAATAGTCATCAATGAAAGTGACGCAATAATTGTAGCCATTGAACGATTGGACACTCATGGGTCCGCAAACATCCGAATGCACTAAGTCCAAGGTCCCCTTAGACTTGTGCTCACTCTTTTGGAAAGGCTTCCTAATGTTCTTCCCCAACGCACAACCCTTGCAGTGGTTATGCTTCTCCTCATGTACCTGAGGAACTCTAATGACTACCTATCTCAAATGCCTCAGTGCTCCATGGTGTAAGTGTGCCATCCTCCTATGCCACAACTCACCCTAACTGGTGTAGCTGTTGACTAGAGCCTTTGCAGACTCGAAGTGTAGTTTGTACACCTTGCCGCTTCGGATCCCAATCACCTGATCTAAACTCCTATGTAACCCCTTGGGCCTGATACACACCATATGATCTCGGAACTTCACCTGAAATCTCTTGTCCTCCAAGGTGGAAACGGATATGAGGTTCTTGGTCAACCTCGGAACATACAATACGTCAGCAAAACTGAGGAGTTTGCCAGACTCCCTCTGAAACCAAACAGTACCAACTCCCTATGCCTAATACTGCGCATCATCACCCAACTCAATGTGGAGATTTAATCCACCCTCCTGCAAGCTCTTGAAGAACCTTTTATGTCCTGTTATATGACAGGATGCTCCAATGTCGACGTACCAAACGTTGTTGCTTGTGGTGTTTGCCATGTAAGCTATCAAACAAAAGTCTTCGTCAAAGTTTTTGTTGAACTTCTCCACCTCTACACAACCTGCCATCTGGGTATTGTTCTTCTTCTTCCTATCTGAGCGTTGGGAGGCAAAGTGTCCATGTTTGTGGCAAATAAAACATTTGACTTTGGATATGTCAATGTTCTTCTTACCATCCTTCTTTTTCTTTGCCTTACCCTTGCACTTCCCTGCTAGGGCTAGAGCTTCTTCATCCACAATATGTGGGGCACTACTGGATGAACCTGAACCTTGAACCATGCAGGTCTCCTCCTGCACAAAATCATCCCACAATCTCTGCCAGTTAGGGAGCTTCTCCCTAGCCACCACACCTTTTACAAAGGTGTCCCATAGCTTAGAAAAGCCATTGAAAGCTATCCGAACTAGCTCCTCATCCTCGGTCTTAGAGCCAACTGCTCCAAGCTTGTCTTTGATCTGAGTGAGCCTTGTGAGATAAGGCACCACTCCTTCACCCTTAGCCATCCTGGTACTGCGTAACCTCTCCTGCAACACCATCTTCTGGTTTTCGTTCTTGCTAGGGTAAAGTCCTTCCAAATCCTTCCACATTTCTAATGTGGTCTTCTTCTAGGAAAGGTGAGGGGCTATGTGGTGCTTCACCCCATCCAAGATGATCAACATAGCTCTGGAATCTAACTTCTTCCATCTTGTCAACTCTGTCGAATCTGCGGGCGCAACTTTCATGGAGCCAATATGCTCCTCTGCATCACTAATATAATATCCCGATTTTGACCCCATTATGTTAAAATTGCAAATGATGTAAATATCGTTATTAAATCATGGTGAGGAGCTCAAGGCCAAGGCCCCACCATGGATTTAGCGTTTTATGTATCAGCGATTAAAATCGATACCTATGGTTATCGTGCTAGCCAGGCATAGTATAAATCGAGACATCATGTAAATATGCAATTTAATAAAAAATACCCACAACTAGCTATGTCAATGCAACAAAGAGATGGGGTCATGATTTCACAAGGAATAGAGAGGGAAATTATTCAAACCCTTGAGCCAATAGTGTTGGGCCAAATGTCAATGGGAGAACCCATAAAGTTGTCAACTACCTTTTTTTGTCTTATTCACCCAATCATTTATTTCTTCCAAAAATTGGTTGAGGTAGTTAATGCCTTGGGAATGGAAGAGTATGGCAGTCAAAAACTCGTAGTGGGGAAGCCATCAGTTTTGGGAAAAATCAATTTTTGCTTGTGGGGCAAGAAAACACCCACAAATGTCTGCCCATTCCATTCCTCACCCACCCTTTTCCTTTCCTCGCACAGCTGGAGCTTGCTTTGCGTTTTCCTTCACGATTTCTGTTGTTTTCCTCATTTTTCCATACCCAGAAATCCGTTTTTGTGTTGCTCAGGTGTCCATGGCTCTGGGGTTGAGCTCACTAGCTTAGCAATTCTACCTTTCCACTGCCTTAGCAGCCTGATAAACCCAACTGTAGATTGGCCTGGCTGAACTTTAATATTTATTTGGCTATGTGTGAGCCTGTTGTTCCCTAGTTCCTTGTGGAAAACATGCCCAGCTCGAGGGTGGCAGTGGTGCTGAGAGATTGATGAGCACACTAGCCTATGGTTGGGTGGAACGTCGTAGCGACATAGCTAGTTGCGGGACAGCTCAGTTACAAGATAAGTGCTCTCTTGTATTTTTGGTATTAATCTTGCAATGTATTTGTTTAATGAATTACTATGAACATGTTGAATGCTTGAATGAATGTATTTGCTTCCATTGCATATTGCATTATGCATTTGTATGTGTTTTTATATTCAACACATTTGTGATTATGTTCATGGGGCTAGATGCCTGGTTTGATAGACAGAGCAACAGTAGGTCGTGTCCTCTCTCTCGACGAGTAGAGGGGAGGGGACATGACAACTGACATCCAAGATCCTCATGATCCTTTCTTTCCAAGTAGGAAAGTTATGAGCCCCTTGGAGTCTATCCTCAACTCTCAACTGTACAGCCATAGTGAAGTGTACATGTCAAACCCTAGATCTGAACTCTAGGTATGTGTCTTCAATAGATCTGCACCTGATCTATCAATTCTGTTGCAGTTTCTCAGATTTAGCTCAACAAAGCTCGAATACCATGTAAATTTCCTTAAAACTCAAACTTGAGCTACACAGTATATTTTAATTTTTAAAACTCAAACTTGAGCTACACATAAGTTTCTTTACTAGTAATGCCGCGAAAAATAAATACTGAGAAACATGTAACAATAATCACATCAATATAGACACAGTATTATTGGGTATGGAAACTCTTGAAAAAACCCAAGATGGGAAAACTGGTGCAACAGTCAAATAAGAAATTTTATTATGAAGATATGGAAAAATTACAATATAGCAGATGAATTCACCCAACTTAGAAAAATGGAACCTCTACAAATCACTAAGCAAACCCAGCAGTCAGTACGGCCTCCCTGCACAGTTGTACGACCTCCTGCATCAGCTGAACGGCCCTCTACGTTAGCAGTACAGACTTGTACGGTCCTGCATCAACTGTACAGAATCCGTACGGATGTTGTACAGCCTCTACCTGATGTGTACGTCCTCTCTCAGCGATCTAGTACAGCTCTGTGCTCTGCCTGATCAATCGACAAATCCTCCGGGTTAGTGCTATTTTGTCTTCTCTACAAACTTTTTCCTCCAACTTCCTTGTCTTTCTCTATGTGTGTGCCCTCTCCACCAAATCTTCTTTTAACTCAATGGCCAAGCGAAAACCCTAACTCTCACTATGGATCAATGGATGAGATCCTCTGGTGAGATCAATGGCCAAGATTAGATTAGCCATCACTTAAACTATTTTCACTTTTCACTTTATAAAAGTGATTCCATTAAGTCAATTAATAATTAGATCACTTAATGTACTTTCCTAAGTTTAAACGTAGGAAAGTCACATTAATACATTTGGCTTCTTCCTTTATGCCTTTTAGAATGCAAGCACACAAAATGATAGAAGACCTTCCTTGTTGCCACTTTCTAACAAGGGATTCTCTCAAGATGAGATCATTGAGTGATGAGATCTAAGAGAGGGATTCTCTTAGAGGCTTTGGAGAGAGGGATTCTCTCAATTGAGATCAATGACTGATCAGATCTAAGAGAGAGGTTCTCTTAGAGGTTTGGAGAGTGATTCTCTCAAGCTAGAGTTGTCTTCAGTGATTGACGGTTTGAGCACAAATTGCAGTGGGAGTGAACCAATAGGGTCTCTAGGGCTCTGTAAACTGTAAGTGATTATCTGAAATAAGAAGACAATATGTTGTTGGTTTTCCCCAAGGATTGGAGTTTCTAGGGTAAATCAATGTGTCAAATGTGTTGATGATTTCCTATTGAATTTCCGTTGTGCATTATTTGTTAAGTAATCAGTGTATTGCTATTTCTAATTCAGTTTTATGTGTTAAATTAAAACTGGATATAAAAATCAGTGAATAAATATCAATCAGATCTGGCTTATGAAAAGTTAACAAGTTGAACATGGAAGAGGAGGATTTAGGCCCTACATCAAATTGGCTTCAATCGAAGGAGGCTCCTCTTTTTCGACTTGAGGCGTTGGAGAACCTTGAGGCTCAAGCAACTTAAGACATGGGAAAATCCTCTTAGTTTGTTTTGCTATTTAGTATCAAACTTTAGTATTTCCTATTTTCTTAACTTCTTCTAACTCTCGGTTTGGATCATGGGCTTATATTGTATATGAGATACCTATTCATCTTTAAAAATTTTAGATATCTATTAATATTTTGCATTGTATGGACACAGCTTTATTGAACATCAAAAAAAAGTTTCTTTTAATTCAAATTATGTGTACATGTTTTTTGTATTTATCCATTGTTTCTCGATTCAATTCAACCTCTTCACTCTTTTTCCTCACCATTTTTTTGTCGATTCCAAATCTAGTAACATTGGTGGAGATTGAAGCTTATTCAGCAGAGCTATAGTTAAGGCCATTCCAAGCATGCAAGAATCGCCTTTTGGAGGGTGCCTCTAACTTTGTGTCATCGAAATGCAAATTGCAGAACCTCCTAGAAGTAGTGAAACTTTGGTACCTTGTGGAGAATGAGGTCAAATCTCTTTTAGATCCCAAAAAATTGGCATAGTACAACAAGAATGGTGAGTCCTATTGGATTCAATGAAGGATCATGTGATCCCTCATCTTATCGAGAAGTACATTGCCACAAAGATGTATGATACCTTGGGAACCCTATACCATAGTGCAAATATATCCAAAGATGCTCCTAAGGAACAAGCTCACGAAAAAATGCATGCACAAGACAAATCTTGTAGCTAACTATCCGATGAAGCTAGCAAAGCTAAGAGACCATTTCCATGCAGTTGGTGACAAAGTCAAAGATAATGTGTTAGTCTCAATTGCTCTTAATGGCTTTCAATTCATCTTGACACAACTTTGACCTAGTTATCGATGGTCAAGAGAAGTTACCTAAATTCAGGCAATTATCGGCTGTTTTCATTGGAGAGGGAATGAGACTAAAGCGAGTCTCAACCAGTTACAACGATGAGGATAATGGACAGGACCTAGTCGTCACTGGTAAGGTAAGGAGAGGAGGTAGGAAAGGAGGACCCAGGGTGGGGTCAAAAGGGCAAGGATGAGGAATCAAATTCCTTGTGTCTAAGGAAGAAATACTTGAGTTATATCAAGTGCAATAGGTGCAACAAGCATGATCACTATGCCTCTTAGTGCCCCAAGTGGGAGAAAGAATAGGGTAAGCAACAATAGTAGCAGCAACAGGAATTTGTAGGGAGTACAAATGATCCCAGTATGGATGATTTGACTGCCAAGCTAAATACCCACTTTACCATGGTGTCCAGTCTTTTCACATGCACAGTTTCTGGGGTTGGATGGTATGTGGCTAGTGGAGATTCAAGACATATGACTTATGATAAAAAGGTCTTCATCGAGATTCAAAATCAAGGAGGAATGCTTGTAGAGTTGGGAAGCGGATGCCACGTATCTTGTGAAGGGATTGAACTCCATATCTTTCCAAAGGCCTTTAGGTGATGTTCTTGAGTTAAATTTTGTCTTGTATGTTCTTGATTTAACAAAGAGTTTGCTTTCAGTTCCTTGCTTGACAGAATTGAAGTGTTTGGCTGAGTTTGATGGTCAGCAGATCACCATCACAGATAGCAGCCATGGATCTAGTTGAGTTTTGGCTAGAGGAGTGAGAGAAGGTGGCCTTTACAAGCTACTTGCAGATTCAGTTGACCAGGTAATGGCAAGATGCCATGATGGAAAAGGGCTCTTCCACCATTGAAAAGGTTATCACCAAAGGATTCTCTCAACAAGAGGTAGTTGACCTTAATGAGACACTTACTATAGTTGGTGAAGGATTCTCCCAAGAAGAGGGTGTTACCCTGGATAGGCTGATGCATGCACCACTAGTTTTGGATTTAAATATCAATGAAATTGTACTCATGTTGGGTTGTTCTGAGTCTAACACAGATTTTGATTTGTTATTTCATAGCTCTAACACATTTGCCTTGGCCCTGCATACAAATGAGTTGCATGAGTCCTAAACAGTTCATGGTGTGTTGTGAGAAGATTTTGACTCGTGAAGATAGCATAGGAGGTTGGAAGGTCATTAATACAGTATTCCTTGCACAGAAAGTTTTCACCTTAAAGATTCTGAAGAGAGTTCGAGGTATCAAAGAAAGCACTGACAGATTCATGTTTCTTCAGGTTCGTTGATGGTCAACTATTTGACCAAGCCCTAGCAGAGGGGAGATTGTTAGATTTTTATCATTTAAGCTAGCATTATCTTAAGATCTTTAACTAAGAGAATAACAAACACAGCAATCAAACATAAGAGACAATGAACACAAAGTTTTTCCTCGGGGAAACCATAAAAGAGAAAACCCCGCAACTTCCTCAGAGATAGAATCAGCACCAAAAGTAAAACCCCAAAACAGTAAGATGATCTCCCGACAGCAGCAGTCTCTCTCTCTCTTGTCCCAGCAACTTCTTCTCTCTCAGTTATGCGCTACAACTGAGTGTGAGTGAATATATGATAAATAGAGAGGCTCACTCTCTATTTATACTAATTCCCGACTTGACAATAACTCACCAGGGCCGACTTCTCTAGGAGAGTCTAATAACCCTAGGGCCCCACAACTGCGAGGACTTTAACCCTTGATCAATAGGAGGGTTACCCACAATGACTTGACATGACTTGTTTACATTATAGAAACTCCCGATCGGAACATCAAGGCATGACATGACTCAATTACATTACAAACACTTCCCGGAATAAACATCGGGGTACAATACATAAGATATACAAGTGAATACATTCCGAAGTTACAATTACATCAACAGAGATTTCAGATGCAAAGGGAGTATCTTGTGTTTTGCTGAGAACACTTTCCTGGAGAGTAAGAAGTGTTGGACTTTTGGTCACTTAGTGACAGCAACGAGCAGAAAAGATCTTGGTGCATGGAGAAGGTACAGTACAGCAGGCTTAATGACAGCAGCAGCTGTACGTCCTCCTTCAGCAATTTATTACAACAATGGATGAGAAAGTGGGAGCTTTTATGGAGGGAGAGATAGAGGGCACATGCATGCAACATCCTCAATTTAGTTTCAATTTAGATGTTTAGGTATGCATGTGCCACCCTCAATTTAGTTCCAGTTTAGATGTTTTGGCATGCATGTGCCATCCAAAGCTTAGTTCCAGTTTAGATTTTTTTCATTTTTAGTAGTTCAATTCTAATTCTGAGTTTGCTTGAGTTAGTAGTTGCGTGCACAGTTATCTAGGGCGCTTTGCATGTAGAAAGTTTCCAAGATTAGATGGGGCACAGATACCCAGCAGAGAGATGCATGTAGGCACACTTACACTCTCCTCTAGTGGATGCACCATCCTAGGAATAGTTCTTTCATGTGGGATGACGCCACTAATTCCAAGGGTAGGAATAGATCTAGGGTTTAGGTTTATGTCAGTTAAGGCACTGTTGTGCATGTGTCCAGGTTCATTGCACCTTCTAGTCTATAAAGGAGAATGCTGGGGTATAGGTTTTATTCATTCAGTTTTTCAGTGGGAAGCAGTGGGTGAAGGGTAGAATTTGAAGCTTTCAGTGTAATTTTAGTTTCAGATCTGTGTACTTGCTGCTACTTTCTTCAATTTGATGTGTTCCAATTCCACGTAAAAAATCAGATTGCAGCTTGATAGAGGTTTCAGTTTTCTGTTATCCTAAGTAGGTAGGTTAGAAATCAGACTAGGACTGCTAACATGCTGAAGAATTTTAAGACATATCCCCTCTCCTCCCTCTTGTCACCTTTATTTGCCCAGAGACATTAGGAGACTTGTTTGAACTATGAACACCAACAAAGCCATCGATGAGGAAGGTTTTCAGGCAGAATTTTTTAAGCATAGTATTTGCACCCTAGATTTTTACATTGTTGATTTTTACAATGATGAGACATAGAAAGAAGAAAAAGCACAGTAAAGGGATTGTTTCAACAAAATATACACTGACGACAGACTATGTACTATGTGTTCAATGATCTTTTGGTAGGCAAGCAGCAAAGAAAGAACTAGAATGAGATCTAGATGAAATCTAGATATAATTAGTATAATTCTTATTCATTTTCAATCATTAATCAAAGGACATTTGCAATTTACCTCCACATGAGGTCTCATTTTCCTCTTCAACTTTGTTCTGATGCTATCTGTGTCAAGCTTTTGTGGAGCAGACCCTGACTCTGTGCGAGACTTCTTTGGTCCAACATGCCCATCTATATTCATTTCTTCTGAACCATCATCAGTGTTGTCTGTGCAATATAAAAAAAAAACAGTTCCAATAAACAAGTGAAAGTACGGATAAACATGTAGCTTGCAGTACAACTTTGAACTTATCCTCATTACTGCGATAACCAGTTTGCCAAACTTGTATTACCGGAACCAAGATATTAGTTTCCTCGACATTTCATTGGAATAAAAAAAATGGAAACAGTGGAATATGATTCTGCTTATTATTCTGAAACTTTTCTACCTTCATCTGCATCCAATAGATCAGCATCATCAATACCAGCAACAGTGAAATCTTCAATGTCATCTTCTTCTTCCATTTCATAGCCTTCCACAAACTCTACTTCAGGCTCTGGCTCCTACAAAAGATAGCAAAAAATAAGAATGCAAAACAATATATTAAGAATGATACTTATGGGTGACAAAGCAACTAAAATAATCGTGACATGATCAAGCAGGACAGATGACTAATATTCAATGGCAGGACAGAGTTACAAACCTCCTCGCCATTATCTTCTTCCTCACTGGCTGCCTGCATTTCCTCCATTTCTAGGACTTTCTCATATTCTTTCACTGGGAAATTGTAAATGTCACCATAAGTACCACTTTGCAACCTCTCCAGCAATTCTTTCTCTATGGCCTGAACAAGAACAAAAGTCATCATTTGATTCCCATCAAAAAGAAGAATGTAGAGATCTGCAAAATGGAAACAGGGTATCAAGATGCCCTACTTTATCTAAAACAGCTGCTATTTCAGCTTTTGCTTCCCTCCTAGCTTCCCTCTTCTTTTGTTTTGTAGGCACAGCCATGACTTTCTCCCTGTAGCAGAAGAAAACAATAGCCATAAGACTTACAATTGCAATCCCTTTTGACCCGGTATTTATGGGAATTTAATTTTGCATATGGGAAGCTGGACACAGAAAGTTTTCCTAGGCTATCAAGCAAAGGACGTGTTATATTAGCACAACGAAAAAATTGCTGAGGTTAACCATTCTAAGCTTAAAAGCATGTACTTTGTTACTTGACGTTTAAACCAAAAAACAAAGGCTAAGAAATTCAGGACATTTGTGAATTTAGACATGATATGGAATATGCATTGCTAGACTACATATAAGTTTATAACTTTATAAGTATTTGAAAATATGAATAGAAAAAACATCAACAAGAAAATCTCTGTTGGTGAAACTATGGTAAGAAATTATCCTTCAATAATTCACTATTCTTGTATCTGGCTGTTGAAGAATTTTTACAAAACCCATCCCGGTTCAAGTTTCAATTTTTCATTATTTAATGCCCAAACCCATGGTTATCATATACATGAAAATTTAATAATTTTTACTCAAAACATCAACACATGAGATTTTCTCTTTCTTTTGAATTCTGAAAATTAAAAGGCAGCCCTAAATTCTTACTCAGAAAATAAATTTCAGCCACACATATGAAATTTTTAACACACAGATTTTTGGTCAAATGACCCACGAAAAACCCCGAAGGGAAAACCTGTTCTTCAGAGAGATATTTTTATTTTTCAAGCAAATTTACAAAACCAAATCAACAGTACTAAGTCTCAGCATTTCATCTTGAAATGTGTGCCAATAAAATCTGTATGGACTGCCTCAATTTCTGTGTTGTACAGCCTCGAACTGCTGTACGGCTTCGATTTCTGTGCCTGTACGTACAGCATTAAATGCTGTACTTTTCTGCCTCGAAACCCATGCTACCTCAAAATTTGTGCCTGTATGGACAGCATTAATTGCTGTACTTGCTGCCTCGAAATCCATGCCTGTACGGAACTATATGGGCTGCCTATACGGAACAGTCTTGGGAAATGTGCCTGCTGCAAGCTTTTCTTGGGAAATGTGCCCAGAAAAAATTCTCTTCCTTTCTCTGGAAATTTGCAGAATTTTTCTTCTCTCTTCAGAAATTTTTAGGAATGAAATCTCTTCAAACCCTTGTTTCTTCTCTTGCTCTCTCAAAAATCTCACTTGTGAAAGTGAACAAGTGAATCATGAATGCCTTGCCCTAGTCCTTTTTGTTCATGGCAGCATCCTCTTCAATCTAATGGTCAAGATTAGATTAGATGAAGGGTTCTCATTAAATGCTCAATTAATAAATGACATTTAGTGCACCTCATGTCATTTAATAAAGTATGAGCACCCCCTTTTTAATTAATCACTCACTTAATATTTATTTAAATATGAACTTAGGATAACCATGACTTTTATCTTTCAATGAAGTCACTTTAAAAACGTAAAGTACATCTCACTTCATTAAATCAAATATGACTAGGGGTCACCAATTAAAGTGTCCTTGTCCACCCCAAGGCAATGCTAGGTGAACAAACACTTCTTAGGTAACTTTTCAACACTCCCTCTTACAGAGGAAGGTGTTTCTCACCACTCCCATCTTGTCTCTGAAATAAATGTGCTTTCCTCTTTCCAAAGACTTCGTGAGAATGTCTGCTACCTGCTCATCTATAGAAATGTACTGTAACTCAACAACTCCTCTCTAAACATGGTCTCTGATAAAGTGATATCTGATCTCAATGTGTTTTGACCTGTCACGAAACACTGGATTCTCATAGAGTCTGATGCAACTCTGATTGTCACAGTGAATAATCTAGGCCTCAACTCCTGATCAAATAAATCAACCATAAACTTGCAAAGCCACAATGCTTCACAACTAGCCTGACTGGCTGCCATGTACTCAACCTCTGCAGAACTCAAAGCAACGGACTTTTGCTTACGACTGAACCACGACACAACAGCCTAGCCCAACCTAAAACAACAACTGGAAGTGCTCCTCTAATCCGAAGCATTGCCTGCCCAATCCGAATCCGTGAAGCCAACCAAGTCCACTCCACCTGACCTCCGGTCATCCAGACCATAGTCTACAATCCCAACAAGGTATCTCAAAATATGTTTTGCAGCTATCCAATGCACTCTCTTGGGCTCCACCATGAACTAACTGAGAGTGTTCACTGCAAAACTCCAATGTTTCCCCAAGGTTCCAGGACGGCGGGACATGTGTTCTGGGAGACGCACATTTGAGACGTGTGGAGACCACCCCCAAATTTTAGAGAAATTCAACGGGGACGGCGGGACGTGATAGTCATAAAAAATTTAAAAATATTAAAAATATGAGAAATATAAATCCCAACAATAACAAACATTCATCATTCTGGAATCTGCAATCATGTAATGTAAATGCAAAATTCAAAGTTCAAACACATTACAGGATTCATCAAGATTATCATTATATTAATAATAATTTATAAATATATTATATATCAATATAAATCTATGATTAACATGCACATCATATTTGATAACCTTCAGATTTGACTGTTAAGTGATTGAAAAAATGAATCAATGATACTAGATAGTATGATAATTTACTTATTTCACGGCCATTGATAGTTTAGAATTATATAATATACTTTAGGTTAGACATTGTAAATTAGATTTAGTTTTTATTATTTAGCTTTTAATATTTTTGTTTATATTTTAAATTTTAAATTTTATTATTATTTAGTTTTTAATATTTTTGTTTATATTTTAAATTTTAAATTTTATTCTATTTAGTTTTTAATATTTTTTTATGTTTTAAATTTAAAATTTTAATATATAACTTTATAACTTTATAAATAATAAAATTTTAAGTTTTATTAAATGGTTTTAATTTTTTTAATGATTCATTTTATTTTTTGAATTAAGAAAAAAAAATTTCGGAGTTTTGGAGCAGGACGCCCACAAGTCTCGGCGAAGTTTCGGAGTTTTGGGACGGGACGCCCACAAGTCTCGGCAAAGTTTCGGAGTTTCGGGGCAGGACGCCCACAAGTCTCGACGAAGTTTCAAAGTTTCGGTCGGGACGCCAGGAAGTCCCCCCAAGTTTTGCCAAGTTTCGCCGCCCACCGAAACGTTTCGGTCCGCATTTCGCCAAAAGGGGGACGTCCCGAAACGTTTCGGATGGAGTTTCGGAGTCCCCGGGACACAAGAAACACCGAAACGCGTCCCCGACCCTCCGGGACGCGTCCCTGTGTAACACTGCAAAACTCATATCTGGTCTGGTGTTGACCAAATACATCAACAAACCAATGAGTTGACGAAATAAACTAGGATCCACCAACTCTCCCTCAGAAGCATGGAGCTTCTTCCAGTTGGTGGTCATGGGTGTAGACATAGCTCTGCAGTCCTCCATCTGAAATCTTTTCAGAACATCTGCAGCATATTTTCCTTGCCCCAGGAAAACATGTCCATCCTCCTGCCATACCTCCATGCCTAAATAGTAGTGCATCAACCCAAGATCTGTCATCTCAAACTCCGAAGCAAGATCCTTCTTGCATGCATCAATCAGGTGCTCTCCTCCAATAATGAACAAATCATCAACATACAGTAGAAGAATGAGCGAAACACCACCAACCACAATGTAGTAAAGGTTGGGATCTGCCTCACTCTTCCGAAACCCAATTGAAAGCAAATAGGAATCAATCCTCGAATACCAAGCTCAAGGGGCTTGCTTCAGACCATACAAGGCCTTTTCCAGCCTGCATACATGAGAATCTCTCTCATAAATCTCAAAGCCCTGTGGCTGCTCCAAATATACCTCTTCCTGTAGAAGACTGTTGAGAAAAGCAGTCTTCACATCCACCTGATGGATCCTCCAACCCATCTCTGCCACGACGAAGATCACTGCTTTGATCGAAGAAAAACTGGCAATCGGCACAAAGGTCTCATCATAATCAACTCCCTCTATCTGTGAGAACCCACGCGCTACAAATCGAGCTTTGTACTTTTCGATGCTGCCATCTGCAGCATGTTTGATCTTGTAGAGCCACTTGGAAGTCACAACTGACTTCCCCTCTGGTCTCGGAACAACTTCCCACACCCCATTCTTCATGATGGAATTGTACTCTTCCATCATGGCATCTCTCCAAACCTGGTGTACGAAAGCCTCCTCATAAGTAGTAGGTATGGTCTCACGCAAGCTAGTCACCTGTGCCATGTAGCTGGAAAATCTCTCAAGTGCCTTGCTCTCTCTGACCTCCCTCCTGAGTGGCCCAACAGACTCATCTACTTCCTTCACAAGCTCCCTAAGCCAACTTGGATTTCTCTTCTTGGAAGAATCATCCTGTTGCAGACCCTCTTCTACATCCTCATCACACGAATGTCTCCCTGAAGAAGTACCAACGGTCTGAGATCCTGTCCCTAATGAACCTGAACATGTACCATGTGTATCTGAATCACCTGAAGGTGTAACCTGTGATTCGTGAACCTATCCCTGTACCAGAAGTGAGTCCCTAAAACTGATGAACCTGTAACCTGTGACCCAGTCACTCCTGAAACCTGTGACCCTGTACCCTGACTCGCTGAACTCTTGGATGCTGTCACCTGTGGAGTATTGTTGCTCCTCTATCTCTGAATATCGAGATCTTCTAAAGGCTCACTCCTCCTCAAATCTAACCTCCCTCCTCACCACAACTTTCCTCCGTGTAGGAAGGTAAATGCGAAAAGCCTTCGAAGTTTCATCATATCCAACAAAAATACCCCTCTCTCCAGTAGCCTCCAACTTTGTCCTCTTCTCATAAGGGGCATGTGAGTATGTAAGACATCCAAAGATATGAAAGTGACCTATCTCAGACACTTTCCTGGTGAACATCTCCTCAGGAGTTTTGCACCCCAAGGCATGGTGCAAACTCTTGTTCAGTACATAAACAGCAGTACTATAGGCCTTTTCCCATAGAAAGAAAGGAAGACTCTGATCATGCAACATGGCTCTAGCTGCACCCACTATCGAACGGTTCTTCTTTTCAGCCACTCCATTCTGCTGTGGAGTGTAAGTAACTGTCAACTACCTCTTGATCCCCTCTTGTCTACAGAACTCATCAAATGCATGGGAAGTATACTCAGCCCCATTGTCTGATCAAAGTACCTTGATCTTCTTTCTTGTCTGGTTCTCCACAAGAGCTTTGAACTCTTGGAACCGAAGCAATACTTCCTCTGATCTCTTGCTTCTAAGGAAATAGATCCAGGTCTTCCTGGAAAAGTCATCGATGAACGTAATGTAATACTCATAACCTGTCAAAGAGGCAGATGACATGGGACCACATAAATCTGCATGTATCAACTCAAGCACTCCCTCTAATCTGTTATCACTGCTCGGAAAAGCAGTCTTGGTGTACTTTCCCAAAGCACACCCTCTACATTCACCACTCGGCTTTGTGCTAAAATCTGGCATACCTATAGTCATGTCTCTCAGCATCCTCAAAGTTGGATGATGAAGGTGTGCCATCCTCCTGTGCCATAACTCACACAACTCACTGTTGCTCTGAGTGTGTGACAGTGCATGATGTGGCTGGAAGAGAAGCTTGTACATTTTCCCAAAGCACACCCTCTACATACACCACTCAGCTATGTGCTGAAATCTGTCATCCCTATAGTCATGTCTCTCAACATCCTCAAAGATGGATGATGAAGGTGGGCCATCCTCCTGTGCCATAACTCACACAACTCATTGTTGCTCTGAGTGTGTGACAGTGATGTCGTTGGAAGAGAAGCTTGTACAGTTTCCTACATCTGACTCCAATCGCATATGAAGCAAATGGACCCTCTGCTTTGGGAAAGATGTGAACTTTTCCACCTAGGACATATACTCCAAAGCCTCTGTCCTCAATCATGGAAACTGATACAAGGCTTTTCTTCAGCCCAGGGACATACAAGACATCCCTCAGAAACATAGGTTGCATGGACTCCCTGTCAATGCAGACTGTCCCATGCCCAACTGCTCTCACCACTGTATCATCGCCCAATACAACCTCCAACTACAAATCTGTCTATGACATCTCGATGAACATATCTCGATCACCTGTCATGTGACTCGAAGCTCCACTATCAATGTACCAAGTGGAGGAAGTAGTGGAAGCACTCAACGAATGCCCAACAATCATGGAATGCTCCATGTGATCCTCAATGTCTCTGCTGGTGATGGATGATGCTCTCTCTACACTAACACCGGCAAAGAGAGAAAAATTTATCAAATCTAGCAGGGTACTCATCAATCTCTGTTGAAGTTGTTGTCTGTTGTTTCTTCTTCTTCTTGTTTGGGCATTGTCCAGCCTAATGCCCAAACTTCTGGCAAACAAAGCATTTCACTTTGCTCATGCCTTTCTTTTCTCCATCCTGCTGCTTGGTTCCACCTTTGGAACCCTTCTTGAATTTCTTCTTCTTCCCCTTTGTTGCTAACGCCACATTCTCCTCATCTTCTTTGCTATGAGATGTACTGCCCTGTACATATCCTCTATGTGTCTCCACCTATATGAAATCATCCCAAAGGCGATCCCAAGAAGGCATGTGCTCACGAGCAACAACTGACTCCACAAATACAACCCATGGCTTCGCCACGCCATTCAAGGTTGTACACACCAACTCAGCACTCTGTATCACCGCCCCTATAGCTCCAAGCTCATTACGAACCTGTGTAATTTTGGTGAGGTAAGTGGTCATGTTCTCACCCTTGTTCATGTGAATGCTCTTTAACGTCTCCCTTAATACCATCTTCCGATTCTCATTGGAACTCTGGTATAAGTTAGTTAAAGCAGTCCACATCTGATGTGCATGATTCTTTACCTGAAATGTGTGGAATCACGTGACCTTTGATTGCATCAAGAAGGATTCTTTTGGACTTCATATCCCTCTTGTCGAATGCAGTCCTAGCCACTGCATCCGCGGGAACAGTCGCAAAATTTGTAGTAGTGTTGTTCACTATATCCCATAGTTCTCCATCTTGTAAAATCAGCACTATTCTAGCCTTCCAAGGACTGAAATTTCCAACCCCATCCAACCTGTCTTCTATTCTAAGACCTATAGCCATGACTAAATTAAAATCCAAGAACCTGTTTTCTATTCAACTCTGTTTTCCCTTATTCCTCCCAATCTAGAATTTTTGTTTGTGTGCAAACTTTCAGCCTTCAAATTGCTCTGATACCATGAAGAATTTTTACAAACCCCAACCCGGTTCAAGTTTCAATTTTTCATTGTTTAATGCCCAAACCCCATGGTTAGCATATACATGAAAGTTTAATAATTTTTACTGAAAACATCAACACGTGAGATTTTCTTTTTCTTTTGAATTCTGAAAATTAAAAAGCAGCCCTAAATTCTTACTCAAAAAATAAATTTCAGCCACACATGAAAATTTTAACACAGATTTTTGGTCAAATGACCCAGGAAAACCTATTCTTCAGAGAGATATTTTTATTTTTCAGACAAATTTACAAAACCAAATCAACAGTACTTATCTAAGCATTTCATCTCGAAATGCGTTCCAATAAAATATGTACGGACTGCCTCGATTTCTGTGTTGTACAGCCTCACACGTGTGGCTGTAGAGAACTGTTGTACGGCTTTGATTTTTGTGCCTGTATGGACAGCATTAAATGTTGTCCTTGTTTTCCTCAAAACCCATGCTTGCTACCTCGAAAATCGTGCATGTACAGACAACATTAATTGTTGTACTTGGTGCCTCGAAATTTGTGTCTTTACGAAACTATATGAACTGCATGTACGGCCTCTATGGAACAGTCTTGGGAAATGTACCTGCTGCAAACTTTTCTTGGGAAATGTGCCCAGAAAAAATTATCTTCCTTTCTCTGGAAATTTGAAGAATTTCTCCTCTCTCTCTTCAGAAATTTTTAGAAATGAAATCTCTTCAAACCCTTGTTTCTTCTCTTGCTCTTGCTCTCTCAAAAATCTCTCTTTTGAAAGTGAACAAATGAATCATAAATGCCTTGCCCTAGTCCTTTTTGTTCATGGCAACTTCCTCTTCAATCTAATGGTCAAGATTAGATTAGATGAAGGGTTCTTATTAAATGCTCAATTAATAATTAATAAATGACATTTAGTGCACTTCATGTCATTTAATAAAGTATGAGCATCTCCTTTTTAATTAATCACTCACTTAACATTTATTTAAATATGAACTTGGGATAACCATGGCTTTTATCTTTTCATGAAGTCACTTTAAAAACATAAAGTACATCTCACTTCATTAAATCAAATATGACTAGGGGTCACCAATTAAAGTGTCCTTGTCCACCCCAAGGCAATGCTAGGTGAACAAACACTTCCTAGGTAACTTTTCAATAGCTGTCATCTCACAGTAAGAACAACAATCATAAAAATAGCACAGTACATTGTACAGTCCAAGAAAAATCAACAAACATACTGAAAGAGAAGTAAACTACATCTTCGGCATGCTAAAAGACAACCTCAACATGGAACAAAAATAAAACAATTTCATAAGAAAATGAAGAAATATGGGTATTAGTGAGATCCAGATTACCCTAACATAGGCTACTCTTTACTTGCATGATAGGTCAGCCACCTACATTAAATGCAAGCCACCCGACATGTTGCTAGGCCATCCTTCCATCTAGAGCGTAGACCAATATTTCTACCTATTATAGGTCACCTTCATGTCCTCATATTCCAGCACACTATCTTGTTTATGAAACATGCATGTTACTAGGCCATTTATAGACTAGCTGAGCAAGGGGGTATTGCTCAACCTTAGAGTACTTTGACTCTTTTACTTAGGCATTCATACATGGGAATAGTATAGAGACCTTGCAACATAACATATGATAAGTCTATTACGGAAGGGGACATGATGGAAATGAGTGAACACTTAAAAGGCTAGTGGAATGACATGGTATGAAATACAGCTGAGCAAAAAGTGTGAAATGGCATAAACTTAGTGTTCACCTACCTAAATCCCTAGGGATACACCTAACTCGCAAGGCAACACACTAATTTTAAGAAAATTATGACCACACCATGATACATCTTTAGCTATGAAACAATAATTTAAAGTCCAAGGGACACTAAAGAGCAATACCAATGACCCCTCGTGGTCAAATCCCACATAGAAGAAGGTAATCCCCATGTGTCAACAAGTATAGCATATGTCATAACATTGGCATCAACTGAAAAGTCCACATCTATCTCTGGAAAAAAACATGGTGATCTGAGCAAGCTGGAAATGTATCTATCAAATATACATGGGCAATCCATGTTGATGTTCTGTAGTTCGGATAGAAACTTCCGCATAGGTTAGGTGTCAAACATGCGGGAAGTCGTCCAAAAAAATCTATTTTGTGATTTACTTTATTTATAAAGTGAAAGTCTTTTAATTAGCTATTGAGTCTAATAAAGTGCATTTTAATGCCTTAGTGATTTAGACTAATCTCAACCGTTGATCTCACCGAGAGATTTGGTTATTGATAGATTAGGGTTTCAACTAAAGTATAAAGGCAGGTCAAAGTAGAGAGAAAAGACACATTCATTCTTCACAAAGACATATTGGTCAGAAGGTGAAGAAATTCGACAGCAAAGCAAAGTTAGAGCATTGAAGAGGAGCCCCGCTGAGCTACTAGGCAGATTTTAGGTTGCAGCCAGCAGAGACAGCAATCTGTGCAGGTGTATGGATCAGCACAGCAGTGCCGTACGGATTATGTACAATCGTACCGAATTCCGCAGAGTCATACGAACAGGTCCATACAGCCATAAGGAACATGCCTGTACAGTTTTACGGACAGCTGCACAGTAGGCCATAAGTTTGCAGCAAGTTCTAGGTTTCCGTGGGCAGTTTTCCTCGATTTCGGTGGGCAGATTTGTCTTGTAAGTTTGCAGAAATTTTGCTTTATTTCAATGTACCATACTGCAGTTATTTATTGGCAGCAGTGGAGGTTTCCTTGTAAGCTTTGAAGTTTAAATGAAAAGCTGATTTGAAGGAGTACATGCATGTGTTATTTGTTTTATGCTTCCGCTGTTCATTTTCCTACTGTGTGTGTGAATACTGCTATGTGAAGAATTTAATTTCTGCAAATTCAATATCAGTTTATTTATTTGAGAACACAAGGACAGAATTCACCAAGGGTAAGGAAAATTTACTATCCATAGATCTCATCTGTGGAACTAATAAATGTGATCAAAATCACAAAGGCATTGAACATTAAGTCACCCCTACATGTTAGGGGGTTCAAGGTTGCAATGTTCATTGTTTCATTTTTGTTATGAATCATGATGGACTTTGACTCTTTAGAATCTATATAATAATGAATGATTTGACTCTCTATATTTACTATTTCAGAGTTTTTCAGAGCTATTTAAAATCCGAATCAAGGTATTTCATTTTGTTATAACTAAGTTGATGTTCATGTGTCAACGACTCAATGAGCAATACAATGGTGATTGATGAATCATGTTTGTATCATTTACAAATTTGAAATTACAATGATGATTCATGAATTCCAATTAGACTGTAGATGTATCATTTTTATTTATATTTTCATATCTTCGAGTTTTTACTTTTTTAATGATTTTAGAGACAAGGTCCCCTATGCCAAGTACCCTCGATGTCCCCCAGGACATTCCCTAAAATTTGATAGGTGTCTCCACACATCATCCAAGAGCATTTCCCCACTCCTGCATCCCCACATCCCAAAAAAATGTGAAACATTGGTCATAAGACTCATAGTAATGTTTTAAAAGTAGAAACTGAAATTTGCCAAGGGTCAAACCGAACCTTAACCAAAATTGATCAACGAACCAATTTCTACACTAGTTTACTAAAAAATACATAAAATATGCTAAGTTAAATAATTTATATGCATATATTAAGCGCAAGGAGTTAGCTCAATTGGACATTGCTAATGTTGTTGGGCATTTGGCTAGTTTTGTGCCAAGAAACGTGGGTACAGGAATGGGTACTGGTACGGGGACATAGATGCCACTTTTTGAAACAGGGTACTTGGGTTAGGGGGTACTATATATATGTCACAGTCACATCATACATGCATATTTGATATTTCTAAATGCAATGATTCATATGAACATTCACATAGAAAATTTTAAACATAAAATAATAAATTTGATAAATCATACGAGATAGAATCATAGTAGATTTCAAATGGAAGATTGGAAGACTGAAGTTATATTAATATAATTAATAACATAAAATATTATATGTCCATGACACCAAGAGTTCAAACTTCATTGTCATATTACACTCAAAATTTGCCTAATGGCATTTCCAGACATGAAAAAGAAAGTTCAAAACAGTAAACAATAAACAATGAACAAGATAGTGCGCCGTTGCTGGAGTAGTGAGCACGGAGCACTAGTAGTGAAAAATGAAGTGCCACGTGGGTTTAGGTAAGGAGCAGGGGCCCACATAACATGTGTTTTAGTGTTTTAATTTTTAATTTTTAAAATTTTAAACTTTAAACATTGCAAATCAACCCCCGCCCCAACCGGCGAGAAAAGGTAAATTTCCCAACGGCCATACCGCCCACATACCCAAACATGCGGTACCAGAAATCTGTGCGAGTACCCTGTTTTTGTAAATGAAGTACCCGGTACATGAGGTTGCATTTGGGTATGGCTAGGTACGGCTGGGTACGTACCATTGAAGTACACAAGCACCCGGTACTAGTTCGTGTACCCGACCCCCCTTTACGGGTACCCATGCAACACAGATTTTATCTCAATTAATCATTTGTCTCTCCTCTAATTTGTGCCCAGTTTTACATTTTAAAGCATAAGTGTTGCCAATTTCTCTCTTCCAAACATAAGTAAATATATTAGGAAAGTGCTTAACATTGGAGTTCAAATGGTCTGAGGGAATGATAAATCTATGGAATCATACACTGATTTAAGGTGTGTTTTGACCGACACCTTGTTCAATATTGAAAGAACATCTCTAAAACACCACTGTAAAAAAAAACATGACAACCATGAAAAGAATTATATACCTGACTTTTAAAGCAAGTTTCCTTCTGCGTATTAAGTATTGTGTCATTTTTGTCAAACGCTGCTTGTTCTTGTGTACAAGAAATTTCGGCCAATATTGCTGCCAATACAAAAAATAAGCCACATAAGAGATCTAAGATACAAGTCGGAAAATAACCACAAACTGAAAGTGCCTTCAACAACCAAATTTTTCAGAAAACATTGTCATTGAGGCAACTAAATAACAGCAGAAACTAACAAACATACCAAAAATTTGTCAATTGTTTCCAGCGCTTTTTCATAATTCCTTGGAAGTTTAACCCTTTCCCATAAACTTTTTGGCATATGAGCTCTTTCAATTGACTTCATATACAAGTAAAGCACCCCTGTAAAAGAATGCAATGAAAATGCCCATGTCCTTCATCATGATCTCAAACTCAACAGACCAGTCACCAACTCCAATACAGTAAAAATTATGGTTAAATCACTGCAAAACTAACCAAATATAGATTGGCCTGCTAAATTTGGTGCTGAGAAAGGCACTGACAACAGAACTAAGATGTATGCTATGTGGCTATTATTGAAAGCAATAATAGATATTTTGTTCAATATTTTTTTTTATATTATGCCACCTTTGAGTGATAACACTTTCAATTTGTTAGCAATAATGTTGAAATGCTTAAATATTATTTGTTCCAATCTCTTAATCAACTAACAATTATCCCAACGTTTCAATTCCTAGTAAATTAAATAACAATCACCCCAAATGTGCAAAGACGCATGGATAGTATCAATTACTCTTAACAAACCAAAATGAAATAAATGTGCAATCATAGAATGATGTTTGATGTTGCAATTTCTATATCTCTTTTAGTCAGTTAATTAACAATTTTACTAAGGGAGAAAATATCCTTGAGGGTCTAGCCTGGGCTAGTGCATCTTTCAATTGGCCTCTGTTTGAATCCTTATTTGAGACTGGTGGATGATCTAGATTCTGTTCGAAATTGTGCAACTTCAGAAGATATTCTTATTGTACTTGTATTGTATTTCCTTGTACCTGCTATGGGAGATTATACTAATGTAATTATTCATATAAACCCTAGAAAAAATCAATGTAAACCCTAGGGAAAGATTACACAAGAAAATAATAAAATTAAAATTATTTTTGTATTTCCCCAAGTTAGGTCAGCCCACTCAGTTAGACAAGTCGGGCCTCTTGGGTAAAAGACAGTTTTTGTAATGTGTATAAATAGAAGGTTAGTGCGCTTCATTTGGTCACTCATCTAGACAAGCAAGTTCGCTCTCTCTCCCAGAGAGGTTCACAGCATCAACCAGAAGGAGGTTTTCCAGGGTTATATCTTAGAGATATATTTTTCTCTCTCCCTTTTCTTCTTCTCTGCTCTCAGAAACTATCATCTCTATACAAAAATTTTGTTGGGCTTTTCCCAATTGGGTTTCCCAGGATAAATTCTTGTGTTCTTTGTTTCTGTGCTTTGTCTCTCTTTTAGAGATCCTATCGTTTATTTGTAATTAAGTTATACTATTATAATCTTGTAAAAACTAACATGGGATCAGAGTAGTTCTAGTAGAGGCCATTGTCGAAAGCTAGGGTTTGACCTGTCAAGGCCTTCCCTCATCTCTTTAGTAGAAAAAGAACTTTGGAAACTTCGCTCTAAGGGAGGCACAACTTTTGGTGAAGGAAAAATCAAATTCCAAGAAGTTTCATTTTTTACCTAATTCCACTGTTGCAGAAATTAGGGTTTTAAGTTTTAAGTTGATCAAGCCATTTTTTTGGCTCGGCCTCACCTTCCCTCAACTTGCCTTGATAGGGCACATCTATCTGTGAGGTTAGTTTCTTTAAATTCAAAAGTTCATTTTTTGACCTAACTGCTGCTAGGGTTTCTGGTTCAGATCTGTAGACAAGATGATTGGAATGAAGGTTGAAGATTGTCTTGATGGGGCTACAAACTTCATGTCTTGGAATCCTAGAGTCCTTCTCATCCTGGAAGAAAATGATCTCATAAAGTTTGTCAATGAGTAGGTTCTAGAACCAAAAGCAGAAGAAGATAAGTCCTAGTGGAGGAAGAGTGATGCTAAAGCAAGAAGGATTCTGGTGAACTCAATCAACGATCACTTGGTTCCACAAGTCTCAGAAAAGAAGATTGCTAGGAAGATGTTCAAGACTCTAAAGAAGTTATTTGAACACAGTAGTATCAATGTGACTCACATTGCGAAACCAACTATCAAACATGAAGATGATCAAGTCCAAATCAATCGCCTCATACTTCATGAGGATCATCGAACTTCAGGACAAGCTAAGGACCAGTGGAGATCACATTGAAGATAAAGAGCTTGTCATGACCACTCTAAATGGTCTTCCACCATCTTGGCAGACCTTCATCCAAACCATAAATGGTCGAACCAAGCTGCCCAAATTTGACAAGTTATGGGCAGATTGCACTCAAGAAGAGACAACAATTGCATCAAGGCAAAGACTCCATGGTCCTCAAGTTGACAAGAATCAAGCCTTCATTACTCATGCCAAGAAAGGCAAGGGAAAAGGAAGGAAGTTTCACAATCGTAAGCACCAAGCTAGGAGACCAAGTTCTTCTCCAGATCCTAGGGAAAAGAAGAAGGATTTATCAAACATACAATGCTATAAGTGTAAGAAATGTGATCACTATGCAAGCAAGTGCCTAAGTTAAAACAAGAGGAAGCGTGAAGCTTCAACAGCTGATGTGGAAGAAGGTCATCATCACAAGAAACAAAGAAATGAAGATTGTACAGAATTCTTCTTCATATCAACATTATCAGGTATTGTTCCCACCACTAGTGATGCACGACTTGTATATAGTGGTGCTTCTAAACATCTGACCAGTTATAAAGAGAATCTCTCAGAAGTTGTGGAGAAAGAATCTCATCTCCGTATTGTACTTGGAGATGATGCCAACTACACTGTGAAAGGATTTGGATCTACCTCTCTTCAGTTAGAAACCAATAACTTACTACACCTAAATGTGTACTTTATATACCTGGTATGGAAAGAAAGCTTGTCTCCATCTCTGCCTTAGAGGACAAGGGATATAGAGTTACATTTGCAGATGGAAAAGTGCTTGCATGGCACAAGAATTCTAACATGAACATAACAAAAATGATTGGTGTAAGGCAGGAGAGCTTGTATCGACTGAGCACCTTACCAGCTCAAGCCTTGGTCCATGATTCCACAAACATAAGTGAGCTATGGCACAGAAAACTAGCTCATCTAAACTATCAAGCTCTCCAAGCATTAAGGAACATGGTGACAGGTCTACCAATGTTTCATGTAGACCATGATGGTATATGTAGAGGATGTGCACTTGGTAAGAATACCAAGGATTCCTTTCCAAAAAGTGAAAGCAGATCCAAGGGAATATTGTATCTAATCCACTCTGACTTGTGCGGACCCATGACGATTACTTCATTGGGTGGTTAGAACTACTATGTAACATTTATTAATGACCACTCACGAAAGACGTGCATATACTTGCTCAAGACCAAGGAATCCAAGGAAGTACTCAACAAGTTCAAAGCATTCAAAGCACAAGTCGAGAATCTGTCAAGAAGAAGAATTGAAATCCTGAGATCAAACAATGGTGGAGAATATACCTCTACAGAATTCAATGATTTCTGCAAGGAAGCGGGAATTAAGAGAGAGATCACAATTCCCTACAACCATCAACAAAATGGGGTTGCAAAAAGAAAGAACAAAACAGTTGTAGAGGCAGCCAAAGTCATGATACATGACCAGAGTCTACCGATGTTCTTATGGGCAGAAGCATCCAAAACAGTTGTTTATGTACAAAATAGATGCCCTCATAAAATCTTGAAGAACATGACTCCGAAAGAATCCTTCACAGGAGTGAAGTCAAAAGTGGACCACCTTCGTATCTTTGGTTGTCCAGACTACATTCATGTGCCCAAGGAAAAAAGGATGAAGCTAGAACCTTCAAGCAAGAAGGGAACATTCGTGGGATACAATGAGTCTTCAAAGGCTTACAGAATATACATCCCGAGATCGAGGCAGAGAGAAGTCAACAAGGATGTGACCTTTGAAGAAGAGATGGCTATCCAGAAAGGAAGAGGATCTGATATGGAAATTGATGATAACGAAGAGATGAGATCATCTCCCCCTCCAGAAGTTAAGAGAGACTTTGAAGAAAAGAATGAACCAATCGATCCCATTGATCCAGTTGAGCCAGTTGATGCTCCCACAAATATGGCAATAAGCCGAAAAAGGCCTAGATGGGCACAAGAGACATTGCAGGATGCAAAGGGACACAAAGCTCCACATGGCACTTATCAAGAAAGCAAAAGACCTCAGAAGTTCTCAAGTTATGTAGCATTGATGAGTCACATCATTGACTGAGAACCTACCACGTATGAAGAAGCATCCAAACACCAAGTTTGGAAGAATGCCATGATGGTGGAATTCCAGTCCATCATGAAGAATGATGTATGGGAGGTTGTACCAAGATCTGAGGGGAAGTCAAAGGTGACTTCCAAATGGCTTTTCAAGATTAAACAAAGAGCAGATGCTAGTGTGGAAAAACACAAGGACATATTTGTTGCCAGAGGATTCTCTCAAAAAGAGGAAATTGACTATTATGAAACATTTACTCTTGTGGCTTGATATACTTCCATCATAACCATCATCGATATTGCTTCAGCTATGGGATGGAAGCTGCATCAGATGGATATAAAGACTGCCTTCCTCAATGGTATTATCGAGGAAGAAGTTTATATTGAACAACCAAAAGAGTTTATTGTCCATGGAAAAGAGTCTCACGTATATAAATTAAAAAAGGCATTATATGGACTCAAGCAAGCACCTCATGCTTGGTATGGACGGATACTCGGATACCTAGTAAACTTGGGATTCACCAAGAGTAATGCAAATCCCAATCGTTACTAAAAGATTAAGGATAATGAGCCACTGATCTTGGTTCTATATGTCGACGACTTGTTTCTCACAAATAATGAGAAACTTATTGAATGGTGTCAGAAGAAGCTTGCCTCTAAGTTTGAAATGAAGGACCTTGGATTAAGCATTACTTCTTGGGACTAAAAGTATGGCAGAAGCAAAAGGAAATTTTCCTAAGTCAAGGAAAATACACCATTGATATTTTTAAGAGATTTTGAATATTGGACTGCAAGTCCATGGCTACTCCGATAAATGCAAATCTGAAGAAGCTAAGGGAATCTGCTTCAGATTCTAATTTGATTGATCCCACCATATCGCCAGTTGCTTGGATCTCTAATGTATCTAACGAACACCAGACCAGATATATGTTTTGTTATGAACACCCCCAGCCAGTTTATGAGTGATCCAAGGCAGAATCACTAGGTTACTGCAAAACATGTTCTCAGATACTTGCGTGGCCCTGTGGGATATGGACTAAGATATGCTTCAGGATGCGAATTGACATTGCAAATATTTTCTTATTCAGATTGAGTCGGATGTGCTGCAGACAGGAAGAGTACTTTTGAATGTTGCTTCAGTTTGGGTTCTGTAGTTATTTCCTGGCGTAGCAAGAAGCAGACATCAGTAGCACTCAGCACTGCAGAGGCCAAGAATATGGCTTGCAGTACAGCAACCCGAGATGCAGCATGGCTTCAAAAACTCCTTGCAGGATTGTTTGGTCAAATTCCAGGACCAACTGTGATTCACTATGATAATCAGAGTTGTATACAGATGTCAGTGACTCTCGTATTTCATGATAAACGAAGCATATAGAAATTCAATATCACTACATTCGTGACATGGTGCAGAAAGGTGAGGTCGAGTTACAATATGTTTCGACAGATGACCAAACTGCAAATATTCTTACCAAGCCTCTTCTTAGGACAAAGTTTGATTACTTTGGCAAAAAACTTGGAGTAGTAGAAAATGCATCCCTAGTGGATAAGGAAAGTTAAGACAGACATCTACATTGTTTTCACACTGGTGCCTCTACTTGTTCCAGATCTTAACCTGGTATGGGAGAAATCCAATTGGCATTGTGATAAGAGCAGGTAGCAAATGGCTGTGTACACTGGTGACCACTACTCGTTCTGGTTCTCATCCTGGTATGGGAGAAATGCCATCGGCAGTAGAGACGAACATGTAGTAGATAGTCGTGTACACTGGTGGCCTCTGCTCGCCCTGGTTCTCAACCTGGTATGAGAGAAATCCCATCGGCATATTGAGTCGGGCAAGAAGTAGACGATCGTGTGCACTGGTGACCACTACTCATTCTAGTTCTCAGCCTGGTGTGGGAGAAATCCTATCAGCAGTAGAGACGAACAGGTAGTAGATGGTAATGTACACTGGTGACCTCAATCCGCCCTAGTTCTCAGCCTGGTGTGGGAGAAATCCCATCGGCACTTGAGAGGAACATGTAGTAGATGGTCGTGTGAAGCATGTCCTAGTTCTCGGTTAGAGGTGGACTTGTAGTAGATGAGATGTTGATTGTTGTACTCTCCGATGGACTGTGTAGAGTTGCATAACTGATGGATCTACCGATGGACTGAGTGGATCAGATACATGATGACACCTCTCAATGAACGGAGACAGTGTTGACAACCTTCAATATGTATGGAGATGATCGAGACAGATGAGAAGTACAGAAGAGACCCAGATGTTCGTGATGTTGATGATGACCATATCGGAAGAATACCTCCGTTGTTGAGAGGGAGTGTTGGAAATTGTGCAACTTCAGCAGATATTCTTATTATACTTGTATTGTATTTCCTTGTACCTCCTACGGGAGATTATACCGATGTAATTACTCATATAAACCCTAGAAAGAATCAATTTAAACCCTGGGAAAGATTACACAGAAAATAATAAAAATAAAATTATTTTTGCATTTCCCCAAGGTAGGTCAGCCCAGTCAGTTAGACAAGTCGGCCCTGTTGGGTATGTTGAATTTTTAGCATTAGCATGAATACTTTAAAATTTGCAAAGTAACATATAACAAATGACAAGTGCAGTAAATAACATCAACACACTGAACACAAGAGTTTTTCACTGGGGAAACCTTTAAAGGACAAAAACCCCAAACGCATTAGTAATTCATCTCGTAAATGAGATGACTGAGTTCTTCAAAGAATTCTCAAACCCTAATGGGTTTGTATCATAGATCCACAATTACAGAAGATAATTTTACATAGAAAAAGCCAAATTAGGGCATTCTGCCCTTATTTTCTCTCCTGGCCAAAAAATCAAACTGCCCAAATTGGTTACCCGTGACCCTTTATGCCTGCCCGAACCTGCTGCTAGGCTGCCCAAATCTTTGTTACTCTGCCCAGATCTTTTCTTCTCTACCTGAATCTTTTGCAGCTCTGCCCGAGCTACCTGAGCCCTGCTCGGCTTTGTTTATGCTGCCTAAGCCCTGCTCGAATTTGTTTTCTGCTGCCTGAGGCGCTTACGGGCTAACCTGTATGTCGCCCGAGGCCTTGACGGGCTGACCTGTATGCTGCCCGAGGGTCTGTGCAGACACGGCATCCCTCACAGGCCTGTTAGTTGTTGCCCAAGGCCCTTACAGGTATGCCTATAGGCTGCCCAAGGGTTTGTGCAGCCTTGGCATCCCTCACGGGCCTGTTGGCTGCTGCCCGAGGTCCTTACGGGTATGCCGGTAGGCTGCCCGAGGTCCTTACGGGTATGCCGGTAGGCTGCCCGAAGGTGGGTAGCAGACCCGACAGCCCTCATGAGCTACCTGTTGTGCTTGGAGGCTACCCGAGGCCTGCCCGAGAGAAGAAGAGAGCAGCCCAGAGAGGAGAAGGGTTGCCCGTGAACTGTAATAGCTTCCCGGTGAGGAGTTTGCAGTTGCTTGGTGAAGCAAGGAACCTGCCCGTGGAGATTGTGAAGCAACCGTAAAGAAGAAGCTTAGGGTTAAACCCTAGCTGGTGTATGCTGTTGCAAAATGGTAGAACCCTAGCTTAGGGTTTATAAAAACAAAACAAGAGTGAATGCCCTAGTTAAACTCATCCATGCTAGGGCATAAACATCAATCTTCCTTCTCTTCAATAACCAGCAATTTCTTTTGTTGGAGCAGCTGCACCTGTGGGAGCAAGTGTGTGTAATAATGAAATTGATTGATCTTTTTTTATAGCCTTTGAGTCCCCTGGAAGTGGACCAAAACTCAAAAGAACAAAATATTATTATTTTATTCTTTTATTACTTTGACTTTTTCCTTTAGTAGTACTAAAGGTCTTTTTGCACTTTCACTTTGACACCTTAGTGGTACTAAGGGTCCTTTTGTATTTTAAACTTTTGCTTTAACCTTCTTCAAGTGCCCTGTGGTCAAAACAAGTGGTCAAGGTGGTCCATCCCCACTCAAAGTACATCATCATAAACAAAGAGAATTACTAATGTTTTTATCTCACACTCTGTGTGACACCAAGATCGGACGACGGATACTAAGGTGTCTTAACCATGGGTAGCTAAGCCTTGGAGAAGATCACAAAGCTCATTGATCGAGGGTCAGAGTGTCACACATGCCTAGACCCAGTCTGGGACTTATAGTGTAATCCCGGTAATAGACCAGGTGCCTCAACCATACGCTGCATAATTTGACACAAGATCAAATACTTGGTAACAGACCAAGCGCCTCCATTCTCCCGGAGAATGGCCCTTAGCCTCGAGCTGAGTCCCTAGTCCCAAACTAGGTAAATTCCCGGTAACTGACCAGGTGCCTCCATTCAAAGAATGGCCACTCAGCTCTAGGCTGAGTCCCCTAGTGCTAGACTGGTTCCACATCCTAGTCCTGGATCAGATGTCACCATTCAACAAAATGGTCACTCAACTCAAGGCTGAGTCCTCTAGTGCTGGACTGGTTCCATATCTTGGGCCCGGACCAGATATCCCAATTCAATAGAATGGTCACTCAACTCAAGGTTGGGTCCCCCAGTACTGGACTGGTTCCACATCCTGGTCCCGGACCAGCTGTCTCCATTCTCCTAAGAGAATGGCTCTCGATGCTACTCAGAAAAATCAACAGGGTAAAAGTCAGCTTTTGTAATGTGTATAAAATAGAAGGCTAGTGCGCCTCATTTGGTCACTCATCCAGACAAGCAAGTTCGCTCTCTCTCCGAGAGAAGTTCGCAGCATCAACCAAAATGAGGTTTTCCAGGGATATATCTTAGAGAGATTTTTTCTCTCTTTTCTTCTTCTCTGCTCTCAGAAGCTATCATCTCTATACAAAGGTTTGCTGGGTTTTTCCCGATTGGGTTTCGCAGGATAAATTCTTGTGTTCTTTGTTTCTGTGATTTGTCTCTCTTCTAGAGATCCTATTGTTTATTTGTAATTAAGTTATACTGCTATAATCTTGTTAAAACGAACAGATTCCACACATCTCCATTCAGAGATCTACAGCAATCTTAAAGAGAGTTTTTCAGTGAGATTGTAAATACAATGGCATAGGAAAATGAAAGAAAGGATGTAACTGAGAAAGGAGACCAGAAACTTAAAATGGAAAACAGAGATCATGGGAGAAAGTTTGGGAAGCTAAGTATGAAAGGGATCAAATTATTTCCAACATCAAGCATGACATTTTGGAAGCCCAAATGAAGCATTTTAGAATGAAACTGGCAAGTGCTGAAATAGAAATTTTGTACTGGAAAAAGAAATACAATGCTCAGGACCAAACTATTCAAGATCTGAAGAACATAAATTCAGGAATTTGGGAAGGACCAGGATTCAATTTCTTCAATGGAAGTTCATCTTGCAGGTGGGGACATTACTAAAAATACAGTTGATAAGAAAGACTCTGATGATCATTCTGAAGATGAGGACCTTTCCCCTACCCCAGAGAATGCAGACTAGTCCTCTGTCCTTGTTTGAATTTCAGGTTCTTCTTTTTTAGCTTTCAAGGTTGCCAAATGAAGGGACAAGCTCAGTTTTTTGTCAACAATCAGCTAGTTATTTCAATAATGGATGAAAATCTTTTCTCCTATGAAAGATGCTGGATACACAGATTCAAATATGAAGAAGATAAACTGGTTTAAGTCAGTTATGAAAGACAGGATCTATTTTTTGTTATCAATTTTCTAAAATGTAGATCAAATGTATACTGATCCTTAATACTTATGTTAGAATATATACCAGTCAGTTATATAGTTAAAGTTTGAAAAAAGGGGAATGTAAGTACATAGCAGCAAGTTTAGTTTATGGAAACAGGGAATTTCATGAACTTGGATTGCTCAGCATATATAGAGCAAATTTTGTAACTATAGGTCTTCCAGACCGGCCGAGACCTCTGTTTCTGATAATATAAAAAAGCATCTTTTTTTGTTAAAAAGAAAACACCCAGGCAGGTATACCTTGCAATTGGGAAAATAAGGCCTACAGCAGTTAGGCAACATAACATGAACAAAGTTGACAACATTAAATTCATACCCTCGTGTTCCCGAATAGTCGCATACCGGCTGTTGGCAAGTGGGCATGAGCTCCGGTTGCAGAGCCCAGTAACATTGTACTCGTTTCGACAAAAGTTCTGTGTTTCGGTTCTGTATAAAACAAAATAAACAAGTAGCTACTACTGTTTAGAAATTGCTCCAACAGTCTAGCTTCACTGTTGTGTGGATAAAAATTCACCTTGAAATAATATACTGCAGAAACATGCCCTAATACATCAAACACATAAAACTTTTATTTCAGGGTCATTTTATCCTTTAAAAACATTAAGCTTAATTATTTTTCTAGCAGAACAGGGTGAGTTTTCACTTACTTGGCCATAAAGCTGCAATGGCTATGCCTGATGATCTGCCATATTACTTCGTCGTGCTGCATAGCTGCTTTCTATAAAGTCAGTTATCTGAAGATCTGTTACCAGAAATAAACAAACGAGGGTTGAAAATTTTTGAAAGTGTTGAACATGGCTTAAACCTCAAACCCTACCAACCATTAAGTATTTCTTGTTTACTCATATCATATAAAAATTTCTTGTTTACTCATATTATATATTTATATTTATGTAACTGTTAACATCATTATACAATTCTTGTTTTCTTCATTTATATCTTTATATTTATGAGACAAACTATGTGAATTTGTGGTAATCATAATAAATGGGTATGTTATATAAAAGAATGGTGTTGCTTTACAATTTGTTGTTGTGAGTGTGTTGGCAACTTAACTTAAAAAGTTAAATGCACATGTGGAGGATATAAATAGCTAGTGCATCGAGGTTTGATTATGTGGAGAAAGGAGATAGTTTCACATCATAACACATTAAATAGCATGGATCATCGAAGTCATAACACGTGTGGAGGATATAAATCGCTAGCGCATCGAGGTTTGATTATGTGGAGAAAGGAGATAGTTTAACATCATAACACATTAAATAGCATGGATCATCGAAGTCATATGACCAATCCAGTTATATCCTAGAGAGCACCCATTTCACCTTCCCTACTAGGAGGCTAAAATTACTATTAGAAAATAACCTGAGTACAGGGACCAAATAGTACATGCTTCCTACAATAATCGTCATGTGTCTTTTCAAAAAGAGGAAATCATTTGGAATATGGACTTTGATGATTCAAACCCCAAACAAAGCCTTGATGTCAGAGTTCACCTTTTTTATCCCAAGGGAATAGCCATGCCTCTCTCTTTCTAATTAGAATATCTCAACACCAATAATGTGGTTGAATATGAAGTGTTGTTTCAACTTTCAAGGCCTCCAATGGACTTTGGATTTAGGAACTCAATATTTATTAGTTAGTGGGGATTCAGAGGTAGTTGTGAATTAATTAAGGGAAAAGTCTGCAATTTATAACCCTCTCCTTGAGCAATACTATCATATTCCAAAGAACTCATTGACAACTTATTGTCTTTTAATATTTAAGTTGTGCCTAGGGGTGCAAATCAAGTGATTGATATTTTAGCCTTTGTCAGTTGATATTTTACTTCAAATTGTGTTAGGTTCTTAGATGATATTAAAGTGTATATTTTACATAGGCCCGCATTACCTGACAATATTAAATGTTGGCAAGTCTTTGAATTTGATGAACAAATCTTCAAATTTCTTTAAAAAAAAGAAAAAATTCAAAGACCAACACATCAACCATGAAGTGGAAAAAGAAATATGTGGTATCCTGCAATTAAAAACTAACATAATAGCTCCTATATTATTCATCTAAGAGTCCATGTTTAACTCAAATGATGCTTCATCTTCTACACCTAAGAACAATGATAAATTAGCTAGGGAGGTGCAGGAAACAACCCCCAATAAACCTTTTTGAATGAATGAAATTCTAAAGTAAGTTCATGTAGGTTCACAGCGCTCTGTTGGTGAGGCACTAAGGCTACCAAACTCTTAAAAGAGCTCAAATATATTTTCTATGGTCTTATGAAGACCTCAAAGTCTTTGATATGGAGTGGATAATGCATGACATACCCATAAATTGTAAATCAAAGCAACTTCAACAAAACCAAAATAGTCAAGTGCCACTAGCATGGTTGGTATTCGAGGGGTTCCATTTGTTATGCATCCCAGGGTTCGAAACTCAACGGTGGTGGGAGGAGACACCAAAAAAATCAAGCCATGCTAAGGGTTGGCATGACCCAGGCTGGGTGCGATCCCCGAGTAATTTTGATGGTTTAGATACCCTGGGTCGCGGTTTCTTAGACCACAGGCCACTCCCGCAAGTTAGGGAGATTTGTGCAACAACAAAAAAATCCCCTCTTTGGAGCAAAACATTAAAGCTAAAATAATTAAGATGCTAGTTGCAAGGGTCGTTTATCCTATTTCCTACCCATAGTGGGTAGCCAATAGTGCTTGTGAGGTAAAAAACCAGGTTACAGGTCAAATTTTGAAACCTGGACAAACTTTCATTGCAAGACAACTTCTCATCTTACCCATTTAGGAAATCCTGCAAAAGTCTCCAAGGTACAAGCAATGTCTCTGTTGGATGGCTTCTCAGGGTAGAATTTGTAATGTCTCCAACTAATCCTAGGCTGATTTTTAAGTGAACTTCTTAAGTGTTTTGGTTCGGGACTTCCGTCAAACACTTTGTCAATGTTCCAGGCTGGATAATGGATAAACTGCTGGTATATTTCATTTGGGGTTTCCGTCAAACACTTAGGAACAACATCATAAGACCACTCCCCAAAAAGGCCTCTGCTGATTTGAGTTAACTGTTTATGTATTCTTGGTACTTGACTTTAATCGAACACTTTGGTAACAACTGTTCCAAACTATAATTGACTGACTGTGCAGTGGAATTTGCTTTGGTTTGTGGTATAACTTTCAAAACTTGTTTAAAATAGCAAATACCATAAATTATGCACACTCAGAATGCGATTGACTTGCATTTAATATTCAAAACAACAATTCAGAAATATTTATGAAGACAAGGATTAACTCTAGCTGTAACAGCAGTTTTATACCAACAACAAAACTGATTACAGTGAATCCCAAGCCTGTAGGTGAGCACTGAAGGACTGATCTGAAGTATCTTCTCTGCTGTAGATGACTGTGGTATTTGCAGCTGACACTGAGATGACCCTCTTTATTGCCAAGAACTGCTGCAGGGAAAGGTGTAATGGCAGCCTTTTTTTTCTGATATGAGATCTCTTAAAGCCTTAAATAATAGATGCTCCAAGTTGGTTACATACATGCACAAGTATGACCTTGACATTAGGGCGATCAAAATCGTAAAGGGTATTAGGTTAGTTGAACAGTTAACCAAATCACATGCTTATGTCATAGTATAAAAAACCATCTTAGAGGACTTAATAGCTTTTGAAGCCTTTGTTGCTGAAAGTGTTTTGGCTACACAACCTTGGTATGAACCATTATCTATTTTTTTCCATTGGTGGATGTCTACTAGACATTGATGCCAACGCCAAGTGAACATCTTGCTTGCAAGTACTATAATGTCTTAAAACAACAAGTTCTATATACAATAGGGTTAAAATGAAATGTTGTATCAATCGTGTCTTACCCCAAAAAAAGCTGAAAATGGTTTGTATGGTTACCAATTTTGGCAAAACAGTTAGAGACAAAGTATTAGATGTTTGTTATTTTTGGCCTTCCATTTATCATGATGTTCATTTGTTGGTGCAAAAATGTGTGGGATGCCAATATTTCATGTAAAAACAAAAATTAGCAACCTTGCCTCTTAAGCCCATTAAAGTCTAGGTCCCATCTGCAAGAAACGGCATTGATTTTATTGGATCAGTTTCCCTACCTTCTATTGTTTGCCACATCGTTAACCTTGCTGCTATTGACTCCTTTACAAGATGGGTAAAAGTTGTCCCACTCAAGAATCCCCGAGAATAACAAGTTGTAAACTTGCTTGAATAAAATATCTTATCTTGCTTTGGGATACTGTTACATTGTACCTGTACCAACTCACTTTCAAATTTTTACCCAAGGAGAGGGGTCATTTTTTTCTTTAGGCCAGGATGGGGGTGTTATCTGCATCTTTTCAGGGATGGTTATGATCGGACCACTTGATTTTTCCTTTAGGAGTACTATGGCTTAGTGGCATTGATGACTGCCTCATTCTGGGGCTTGTAGCCCTGAGGTTGGTGTTCGGGGCTCCTGGGAGCAGGTCACATGACCCCTTGCTTGATTTTTACATAGGCAATAGTGTTCCACTCAGAGGCGACTGCCTCCTCTTCTAGTCACCCCAGGCACCCCTCTTGGCCTCCTTTCAGCACAATGGCCTCTCTCTTTGGGCCCAGAGCGTTGATGACGTCGTCCTACCTACCAGGCCTTCAAGCATGATTTGAGGGGGTCGTTGAGGGCTTTTCAGCATTGTTGGGGTTAGATGGGGCATGACATTCCCCCCTGCTCACTCCATCCTTCGAAGTGGAACCATTTGCTCAGTTTAGGCTATTTTTGTCAGGTTTTGGTAACTATGGGGAAAATGCACCAAGTTACCCATGTCTTAGATTATTTTATCTTATTTTATGTTATATTTTCACATTGACATTTTAAGGGCTGGTTATTTGTAAAAAGTGAGGTTTTAAGGCTATAAATAAGCCTCCTCACTCGTTGTAAAATCATAAGACAATGGGATAAAACAGTATGTTACTTTTTTACCCTTCTTAGGGTTCTTGAAGTGATCCGCACCTCTAAGGAGATAAGATAAGATAAGATAATTTTATTTATGTCCACTAATGACCACAAAGTAGGTCAATAGGACTGTCGGTTACAATGATGTTCGTGCATGTGGGAGGACCAAACGATCTCCCTTAAAAGAAGTACAAATTTCTAAAGTATACTTGGTTTCATTCTCTTGCTAAGGTGATGCTTGGATTGTTTGGTAAACACGTGCACAAGGAGGTATCTAGGTTTGCCAACTTGATTTCTCTTTGTTGAAAGTTGATAAGTTCATGCTCTTAATGGTTAGAACGGTAGTCCAACAGCTGCATTTTCTCTGGTTTGGACTTCTTATCAGCCTTTGTCATCTTGGTAAGTTGGAGAACGTCCTCATAGAAGGAGTTTTCTTAAGCTTGGGGCTTTGGATCTTTAGCTTTTGCCCTTGCTAGACTCCATTAAGTGAGGCCCTAGCTCGTAAAACCCTGGAGATATATCTCAAGAGGGAGGCTGGTCACCTCTCTTGATGCCCTATGGTTTGAGGTAGCACCTTAAAACCCCATTTCTTCATCAATTTTTATTAAATTTCTTGCCTTTCATGTAATTTTGCATTTTCATGGTAGGATTAGGTTAAATTTTAGGTTTGCAATTTATATCAGAAAACCCTATAAATAATAAAATTCCCAAAAAGCAAAATAATACAAATTTTCCAAATTCTAATCCTTCCTATAATTTTTCCCTGTTTTTTAGCCATAGAAAACCTAGGGCGAAATTGGTGGCACCTTCAGAAACCCTAAAAATCTAAACAAAAATCAAAACTCCGTAAAAAAATATCAAAATTTTCAAAGTTTTAAGAGCACCAAGGGCTGCGGCCTACCTAAATTACCCTTAAAAATTCAAGGGTGTCATCCATAGGCCTGTATTTTACCATCAAAACCCTAATCCGAACCTCTGTTGCAGACTGATTCTCTTTTGCAGACTGTCAAGATTATTGAAAACTCCAAGTCTGAATAGTTGGGTAAATTCGCCCTGTTTTGAGTGACCGTTATTTCCCTTAGGCGAAGCATCCTGAGCATTTGAAATGTTTCTTTAGGGCTGGTCTCTTTATTGTTTGACCCATGATATATAACTGTTCAATCCTGTTGGTTTATGGTGTACTGCTGCCTAAAAAGACAATCATTAACAGACCTGTGTATGATCCCTTAGTGCCACATGTTTATGCTGATAATTGCTTTTTCTTTGATTAGTGGTTGTTGATATTGATACCGGTGCCAACTGTTGTGATTAACTAAAGCATATTATACCCAGGGATTTGTGAAATGATATGATAAAGTGCAATTTTTCTTATACTGATCTGAGTACTTTGACTAATTAGTGGATAGACTTCTAGTCTACATAGTGACTGTCTGCAAATTATCTTGGAAAGGATGAATGCATGATCAAAGTTACAGGATGCTAACTGACTGTCAAGATAGGGGTTATCTTAAAGCTACTATATTTGATATATCCTTGATAGCTGGAAATTTGTGCCACAATTTGGCTAATACCTTTATTTTCTATCTGTTAAATAGTTGTAGTGGACTGCCTTATACTACAGCATCAAGCTTGATTGATCAAACCCCTCTAAGTATGTCTTCTTCATTCTCTACTTGACTCCACAAAGGCACTGATCTATGCATAAGGTTGTGGAAGGTGTTTGGTGTAATTATAGACAGGCACACAAATAAGGGCTCTCGCCTTGGAGGTTAAGACTCTCCTAAGAAGTTCAAGGAAGCGTGATTGAGGTGACATTGGGTAACAACTTCCTATGTATGCTTACTGGGCACTAGCCCTGCTAGTTTGTCCGGTAACATTTTTGGCATCGTTGCCGGGGACATTTCAAAAATTGAAGCGGATTATTCAGAGTCATTCACTCCTTGGCAATAATGACAACTAGGTAAGAACTCAAGGTGAGTCCTCCTCTTTACAATTTGAAGTATATTTATTGTTAAAGGACTAACCCTACAGGGCTTATCTGGCGACTCCATTGACAAGTGCTTCCTTCCAATCAGGTACGTTTTTGTTTAGTACTTTGGTGAGATTTGTTTGAGTCTAACTTGACAGGTCTCTCCTGGCGACTCCCACAGAAGAAAATAAAAGTACCCTACAAGGACTAGGCCAACTCAAGAAGGAAGATGATATGGCATCCTTTGATGCGTGCTTGCACCATCCTTGGTTTGATGCACTGGATTTTTCACGCATTCCAAGGTATCTAAACGTTGTGGATAAAGATGTTTTTCAAGTCGTTTCAAAGTTTATGTCATGTGAAGAATGGGCTGCAAATCATGTTTTTGCGTTCACAGAATATGTTAAGGCATAGGATATCGTGGATGAGGACACCAAAATGAGATTACTGGTAATATCCCTTGAATTGCAGAATAATCACTATGTAGAAAAATGGTATAAGAAACTTCCTCCCAAGGGGATATCTTCATTTTTTCAATTGGTTGAGGTGATCTGCGACAACTTGGGTCCTTGGATGTGTGAAGAAATTAGTGAAGCCCTAAATTCTCTTCCAGGGAGGGAGGAGGTCCAAAAGGTTCTTGTTCAAGTCGATCCTATGAAGAGGTCCAGAAGACCCTATAACAAACCTCATCAAAGAAATTTGAGATGAAGATCAAGATGGTTTGCTCGAAGAAACTATCGTTCAAGCCCCTTACCGAAGACATCCATGATGAAGACCAAGCCACATGGGGCTTACTTGAAGAAGCCATTGTTCAAGACCGAGTCAATGTTATCTTAAGCCTAATATCCAGAGATGAAGGTCATCATGAAAATGAATATGATTGTGATCCTGGAAATGAAGACCAAGAAGTCGTCATTGAAGAAATTGAGGAACAAAAGGAAACGATGAGCTCTCCTTGCCATCATATGACAGTTTCTTATGATATCTCGGGTTTCTTGGGGCAGAATGATAGGATTTTTGAAGACGATGATCATTGGAGGTTTATGGGTCCCCCACTTTATGATTCTTCACGACCTAGCAATGTTGCTTCCAAAGCCTTCAGTGACAAATGCTTTGAAGAGGCAATCAATAAATTTTTCCTTCCATTCACAAAAGAACAAAAAGACAGTGTGGATCAACTTGAGTCAGATTATTACGCAGTTTGGAATGAAGAAGCCTTAATCACCTCGAGGAAGAACATTTGAAGACATAATCAGTGAAAGTCATGTTGACCAAGATATGATTATTCAACCTCCTTATGGCGTTGGTGATGAAGATTGGATCAACCTTTTTGCTATTACATTTGATGATGAAGTAACTCAAGATGTGGGTCCTCTTGCCATTATAGATGATCACCATATGCAAATATTCCAAAATTATGAGGGATTTGAAGACTTTGAAATCCTTAGTCCTGACGAGATTTTATGAGCTCAGTTCAGTCATGCCTATCTAGTATCATGGACAATGAAGTATGTCATACAAAGAGTTCCTTTACAGACAATCAGTCCATGGTGTGCCTTAATCAGCAACATTCCTCAAGAAGTGTTAGGGAAGTGGTTCAGTCTTTTCTATCCAGTATCGGTGAGTTTCCAACAATGCATCAACAAAACCAATACAAGTATGTGGATAGGTATGATATTCATTTCACATTGCCAAGTTATCTATTGTTTATCTTTTCGCCTAAAATGTGAAGGCATAAATTATGTGGCTAAGAATTTCAAAATTGTAAAGATTATTAGGGATACTAACATGATCATTACAAAGATGAGCAATATACTTGTGTGTCCAAAGAAATGTTTAAGCAAGTGCAAGAACAAGTTGCAACTAGCCTATTTGCAAGATCCACCATTGCAAATGGTCTCCCAAGATCAAAGTCATATGACCAATTTCATCCAAATGCGAATGTATGATCGAGATGGCCCCATACATAAGCCTAGTAAAAGCATGGATAAACAAAGCTTGTGAAAGCAATCCTTCTCCGTGGCAGCAACATCAAGGCTTCCAGGTTCCTGCAGCCATAGCTTCCCTTTCCCATACTGTTGAAGATCCTGTTATGTACTCAGCTCATCATCAATGAGATCTTATCATGGATTATCTCTAAAGACAAAGGAAAGAGATCAGGTATAAATGACTTGCTCGACTAGTTACATTGGTGGTATGCCTTCACTTAACCCTTTGTTACCATGTTTAGGGCAGGTAGGGTTAGTTTCATTTTCAGTTCAGCATATACTGTTACCTTGCATTACATTTGTTGTTCTTTCATATTCAATTATTTGCATTTCATGTCATTGCACTGAGCAAGGCAGGACGGAAGTGTCTGCCTCATGGTGCTTTTAATGCCTTAGGATATCTGATATGTGTGTAGGTCTACAGGTACCCAGAAGATTCACAAGTTCTCAAGCATTCCCGAGAAGAGCACTTATCCCACAATTGGAGCCAATGTTACGCTTTACCTAAACGGTATACCAGATCACTTTCAGATATCTGCCTAGGGAGAGGGGTTGTTTTTATCTTTAGGGCCAAGATGGGGGTGTTATCTGCATCTTTTGAGGGATGGTTATCGCCAGACCCCATGATTTTTCCTTTAGGAGTATTGTGGCTAAATGGCATTGCTAACTGCCTCATTTTGGGGCTTGTAGCCCTGAGGTTAGTGTTTGGGGCTCCTGGGGCAGGTCACATGACCCCCTGCTTGATTTTTATATAAGTGGCAGCGTTCCACTCACAGGCAATTGCCTCCTCTTCCAATCACCCCAGGCACCCCTCCTGGCCTCCTTTCAACACAACGCCCTCTCTCCTTGGGCCCGTAGCACTGATGACATCATCCTAGCTACTAGACCTTCAAGAATGATTTGAGGAGAGACGTGAGGGTTTTTCAGCACTATTGGTGTTGGATGGGGCACGATATATCCCCCTACTCACTCCACCCTTTAGAGTGGAGTCATTTGCTCAGTTTAGGCTATTTTCGTCAATTTTTGGTAACTATGGGAAAAATTCCCCAAGTTACCCATGTCTTAGATTATTTTATACTTTTTTATGTTATATTTACACATTGACATTTTAAGGGCTTGTTGGTCTGGTTATTTGTAAAAAGTGAGGTTGTAAGGCTATAAATAAGCCTCCTCACTCAATGTAAAATCATAAGACAATGGGATAAAGCATTATGTTACTTTTCTACCCTTCTTAGGGCTCTTGATGTGATACGCACCTCTTAAGGAGACATTTTTTTGGTCTGAAGGCAAATTTCTTAAGTATTCTTGGTTTCATGCTCTTGCTAATGTGATGCTTGGATTGTTTGGTAAACACATGCACAAGGAGGTATCTAGATTTGCTAACTTGATTTCTCTAGGTTGAAAGTTGACAAGTTCATGCTATTAATGGTTTGAATGGTAGTCCAAGTGCTGCATTTTCTGTGGTTTGGGCTTCTTATCAACCTTTGTCATCTTGGTAAGTTGGAGAACGTCCTCACAGAAGGAGTTTTCTTAACCTTGCGGCCTTGGATTTTTGGCGTTTGCCCTTGCTAGACTCCATTAATGAGTCCTTGACACTCTTAAGGGAGGCCCTAGCTCATAAAACTCTGGAGATACATCTCAAGAGGGAGACTGGTCACCTCTCTTGATTCCCTAGGGTTTGAGGTAGCACCTTAAAACCCCATTTCTTCCTCAATTTTTATCAAATTTCTTGCCTTTAATGTGTAATTTTGCATTTTCATGGTAGGATTAGGTTAAATTTTAGGTTAGGCTTGCAAAATTTCCCAAAAACCAAAATAATACAAATTTTCCAAATTCTAAGTCTTCCTACAATTTCGCCCTGGCTTTTTAGCCATACAAACCTTAGGGCAAAATTGGTGGCAGCTTCAGAAACCCTAAAAATCTAAAAAAATTCAAAACTCCAAAAAAAAATATCAAAATTTTCAAAGTTTTAAGACCACTAAGCACTGCAGCCTACCTGAATTACCCATAAAAGTTCAAGGGCATCATCCATAGGCCTGTATTTTACCATCAAAACACTAATCCGAACCTCTGTTGCAGACTGATTTGTTTTTGCAGACTTTCAAGATTGTTGAAAACTCCAAGTCTAATAGCTGAGCAAATTCGCCCTGTTTTGAGTGACTGTTATTTCCCTTAGGCGAAGTATCCTGGGCATTTGAAATGTTTCTCTAGGGCTGGTCTCTTTAATAGTTGACCCATGATATATAACTGTTCATCCTGCTGATTTATGGTGTACTGCTGCCTAAAAAGACAATCATTAACAGACCTGTGTATGATCCCTTAGTGCCACATGTTTATGCTGATAATTGATTCTTCTTTAATTAGTGCCTGTTGATATTGATACTGGTGCCAACTGTTGTGATTAACTAAAGCAGATTATACCCAGGGATTTGTGAAACGAAATGATAAAGTGCAATTTTTCTTATGCTGATCTGAGTACTTTGACTAATTAGTGGATAGGCTTCTAGTCTACATAGTGACTGCCTGCAAACTATCTTGGAAATGATGAATGCATGATCAAGTTACAGGATGCTAATTGACTGTCAAGATAGGGGTTATCTTAAAGTTAATATATTTGATATATCCTTGACAGCTGGTAATTTGTGCTACAATTTGGCTAATACCTTTATTTTTTATCTGCTAAATAGTTGTAATGGACTGCCTTATACTACAGTATCATGCTTGATTGATCAAACCCCTCTAAGTAGGTCTTCTTCACTCTCTACTTGACTCCACAAAGGCGCTGATCTAAGCATAAGGTTGTAAAAGGTGTTTGGTGTGATTATAGACAGGCACACAAATAAGGGCTCTCCCCTTGGAGGCTAAGACTCTCCTAAGAAGTTCAAGGAAGCGTGATCAAGGTTGCATTGGGCCACAACTTCCTATATATGCTTACTGGGCACTAGCCCTGCTAGTTTGTCCAGTAACAGGATACCTTTCGAGATTTTAACTGATTATAGGCTTGCATTTATTTTTGACAAAATGATCCAATTCAAATCCTCTTATGGTATCCAACTCTTTCATTCTTCCAACTATTACCTCAAGGTAACAGGTTGGTTGAATCCATCAACAAAAATATGATTAGAAAATTAAGAGATACATTAAGGATCGCCAAATAAATTGGCATACCAAGCTAGGCTTTGCATTGTGGTGTGATCAAAGTACACATAAGACATCTACAACCCAAAGTCCCTGCCCTCTTATGTATGGGAAGCATGTCATTCTTCCTAATCACTTACAAATCCCAAGCTTGAGAATGACTATTACTGAAACGAAAGATGATTTCCGGCCTTGGCAACATCATTAAGATACCTTAATTGAACTAGAGGAGACTAGGAAAGATGCATTAATGATTTAAGAAGAAACAAGAGATTGTCAAGAAGGAATTTGATGAAAAAAGCTACACTTATCACCTACAAGGTAGGAGATGATGTGCTAATGTGGGATAAGGTCCATAAGGATCCCTCCAAAACTTGATTTACTGTGGAGTTTTAGGCAGTGTTGAAGATATCGCCGAAATTTTCTGCACATCACGAACAACGCAATTTTTTTTGTTTGCCGATTTTTCTGCCCGAAAATTTTGTGATTTTTACCTAAAAAAATCGGAAATCGCGATGTCAACAAAAAAACATGATGTTTCAGCAAAAAATCGTGTCGGAGTAGGTAAAATCGCCCATTCTTGGGGTTTACACACTTAAAGGATGATTTTTGGGTTTTTAATTGTCATTGTCAATGTTACAAGGGGACGTGCTCCCTAGTAAGTAATGGTAATATTATATTCTCAAAATAAAATTTGACACTCTCCTTTCTTTTCTTTTCTATCCTTTTACTTAAACTTTTAATATTACCCTTAATTGTTTCAAGATGTTTAAGAGTGGTTCCAACCTCATCAGACTTCATATGAAGAAAGTAGAATTTCATATCCAATTAAGAATTCAGTAGACTTGGTAGTTTTCAGGATTTCAGGATTGCCCAAAGTGCAGTGTTTCCCTTGGATTCTATCATGTATGAGGGTATGGGATTGAGCAAGAGCACCAACCCCTATATGTACCCAGATGATGATGGTGATAGTGTATTGTAGAAAGAATATTTATTATTTATTATGTTACATTGTTATCAAAGATTATTTATTATGTTACATTGTTATTATTTATCATGTATGTATTAGTCTCTTAGATTATAATTTATAAAACAATTAAATTTCAATGATTTATGTTTTAATTTGCATGTATTCTTATATAAAATTTGTAGTATTTATGGTGAGGATGCTATGTTGAAGACCTCGACGTCCCCTTAGATGTTTACTAAAATTTGGGAGAAACTTCTATAGCTGATATAGGAACTTCTATTGGCAAATGACCCATGACCTTTTCCTGTAAAAGTGGGATCGGTCATTAATTCTCTAGGATCGGTTGTGTTACCGGTTGAAATGGCAGCTCAAATCACCGGTAATCATATAAGGGAAAAGCGACCACTATCACCTTAGTCACTTGTCCCCAACTTCTTCGGAAGCCTAAGCCTCCCAGGGGAGAGCCCTATTTTGACTCTGTAAAGACACTAAGACAAAGTGTTATCTTTCGAGATTGTTAGTGATCAGTGCCTAATGGAGTCTGAAAAGGTGAATAAAAGGAGTTGTGATATAATAATATGTGTGTGGGATTATGTATACTAGTAAGGTTATTAACTTTACTTAACAATGCGTTCATCCAAAAATAGTCAATCAATCAAATCACACCACGTTCTCATTTCAAGTCTGAAAGCATGCATTCATTAGTATCAAAATCACCACCAATGTGCCACTTACTTGCAATACATAAAGCCAATATCATCTACAAGTGTGCTATATAACCATGAGCATAAAAGCTTAAGTACAGCAGTGTATGTCAGTATAGCAGCAGTGTGAGATAAACAGACATAGGCCATATACAAGTGCTAGCATTACATAAAACAATCACAAATATCTTTGAATGCACTAATGAACTTAATGACAAACAAGACAGCAGAAGGTATTATTTATATCAACAAATGACCATCATTTGTTATGAGCTAAGTCACCTGACACGGGGACACGGGACACGAAGGACACGGGGATTCGAGGTGTCCGACACGGGTACGGTGACCCCGGAATCAGGACACGTA
>LPNX011183284.1:935402-968957 GCA_001517045.1 Pseudotsuga menziesii
GGGATCATACTCTTTTTTCTTGCTTGCTTCTGCCACCTTCCCTAAGCCAACATGATCCTCTCTTTCCATATCCTTCCTTTGGTTAGCAGTCACCGCTTTGCATGAAGAAATCCCACAAGAAGGAAGGGCCAACAAATGGCCCTTAACCCGGAAATATGTGCTCTTGAACTCATGGTTGCAAAAATTGCATCTCCAAGACACATTGCCTCCCCCACCAAGCTTTGCCCCGGGCCCATCTTTCCTTGTCACATACTTCCACAAAGGGTATTTTTTTTCTTGGGCTTGTTGTCTTGCTAAAACAGGGTTATATGGAGTATGAGCTCCACTAGCGGCCGATGGAGCACTTGACGGAGGAGGAGAATCGGTTGTGCTTGGTGGAATAGGAGGGGAGGCCCTAGATGGTGCATTTCTCCCTTTCCTTTGACCCCTACCTCCTCCCCTAGCTGATTGAGACATTCCTTTTCTTGTGTGTTGGTTGAGCTTGTAATCCTCTCCACAAATCCGCCGGAATGCACTTGGAACCGCTTGGAAACAATGGATAGCCTTCAAATCCTCTTCAAATCTCCTTCACCTGCACATAAAACACACTCTCAATGCTTTGCTTCCTTCCAAATGACAAATAAAAAGACAAAAAGTCGATTTTAAGTGAACCGGACTGTCTTTTTCGGGCCGTTACGTGTCCTGTTTTTTGGGTACGTGTCCGATTTTCGGGACACGATGGAAATTCGTGTCCGATTCGTGTTTGAGGTCGTGTCCCATATTCGGATTCGAATGAAGATCGAATCCCTCTCGTGTCGGACACGAATCGTGTCCGATTCGTTCCCCACGGGACACGAGGGGGGGGTACAGCGAATCCGGTTTCTTAGGTTATGAGTAAAACACGACTTTTATGTGTGCATGAACAGCAGTATATATCAACCTTAGATTAATATCCATCATGGCAACCAACATTTATTGCATGAGCAGCCAACTAACAAAAGGTTCAGACCTTATACATCTTGTAAACGCAGTAGTATAACCTGTATTGGTGACAAGTAGCTCAAGTAGTAGTGTAATCAGTCATATAACCAGAGTCATGTTTGGTTCCTTATTGCACATAAATATTATTCATTAAACCAACAGTGCACTAGCCGACTAACAACAAAAATTGTGTTTACGATATAATAATTTGCAGTCTGTTTGTATTAATAAGTGCAACAACTTTAATGATGTTTTATGCTAAGTTGAAATGCACATACAGTACCAAATACAAGCAAAAAAAGTCACCAGTCGTAACCTCGTATGCATTTTTGTGTAGGTCAAAGGGAGAGGTACAGAAGCAAAGTAGGGGAGGGCTGCCACTGTAAGGGCAGCCCGAGGGTATGGTAAAGGGCTTCCTACAAGAAGGCTGCTGAGGATGAAGAAAAGGGCAGCAAGGGCAGGAGGAGAGTGGAGCAAGGGTTAGGACAGGACTAGGGCAGCAGCGAGGGTTAAAAAGGGTAGAAAGGGGACTTGCAAGGGTTTAGAGCATAGTGAAAAAAATCGGCGAGGGTCCAGAAAACATCTTCTCGGCAACATCGGCTAAAAAATCGGCAAACCACGACAAGCATTAAACAATGCAAATTTTGTACTTCAATAGGGTCAAAATTTGCTCACCGATTTTTTCCCTTATTTACCAATTTTTCCCAAGTTTTCCCGATCTTTCCCAATTTTTTTCCCGATCTTTCCCAATTTTTTCTCGATTTTCCCGATTTTTCCCGATGTCCGATTTTTTCAGCTGAAAAATCGACAGCGAGAAAAAATCGCGATTTTTTGGGACATCGCCAAAAAATCGGCAATTTTTTCCACTATTGTTTAGAGAATAGGTTTTACGATCGTTTGAAGGGATAAGCCTGTGGGTGCTTTGGAAGAGGTTGCGAAGCGAAGGGCGCAGGCACGCAGCACTGTTTTATGTCTTAAGGAAGAACAGTGAGGAAAGGGACAACAGCAAAGGGAGGTTAAAGGGTTATTAGGGGAGAATTAAAACTGTTTTAGGGCCTTTTGGGGCAGATTTTGAGAATTTTTCAATTTTTGTATTTTTAGGGTTCCCTATAATTTCACTTTAGGGTTTTTAGGGCTTTAAAGGCTAGGGCGAATTTTTAGGGAATGAGGCCGAAATTTTAGGGAGGCCAAAAAATGCAAAAAAAAATAATTTTAAGGGTTTTCAACATAAAATTGCAGACCTAAATTTAACCTAAAACTAATCCTAAACTAACCTAGAACTAAGTTTTTATAGAAGAGAAAAGGTGTGAAAACCAAGGGAACTAACCCTAGCAAAAAGCCCTACCACAACCTAGGGCATCTAAGGAGGATGGCTAACCTAGAGAGGAAGTGTTCCTAGGTCAAGCAACTAGCCTAGAAAAACTACGGAGAAACCCTAAGGCACCCTCACAAGGAGACGTGCCTCAGTTTGTTAAGGTGACAAGAATAAAAGGTAATGGCCTATCCTAGGAAAAAGTGCAACACTAGGGCTACCACTAAGACTTGAACATGCACATCCACCAACATTCAAACAAAAAGATGAGAAGCCTGACCTTTTTGTGCTCGTGTTCATCCAACAAATCAAAACATCACCAAGCAAAGAACTTCACCAAAGAATTACCAGAAAAAGCTTGCACTAACCCAAAAAAACATCCTCAAGAGGAGCACATCCATCCAAAGAGCCCTAGCAGGGGTAAAACAAGCGCATAGTGTATTATCCCATAAATGAAAGTGAGGAGATCTATTTATATAATCTCACACTCACTTTTTACATCATATCCAGGCCTACATGCCTTAAAATAAGTCAACTTAAAATGTCAACTGAAAATTAAAAGAAAATAATAATAAAATATAGCCTAAGGTAGGCTTAAGGTAGGCTACCTATGGGTATTAGTACCCCAGGTGCCAAAACACGCTCAAATAAGCAAATCACTCCAAACGAAAGGCTGGCGTGAGTTGCAAGGAGGGAGTTGTACCCCATCTAACCCCTAGAATGTTGTAAAATCCCTCAACGTCCTCCTTAAAGCATGAAAACGGCCTAGCATGGATGATGTCTTCCTCTGATGAGATAAGGCCAAGGAGAGCAGGCGCCAGCAATCTGAGAGGCTAGGAGGGTGTCCAAAGTGGCTGTGAAGGGAGACAACTGTCTCACAACTGAAGCAAAGGCCACCAAAGCACATAAACAGGATATCGAGCCATGTGACACAATTGTCAACCCTTAGGAGCCCCGAACACCAACCTTGATGTTAAAAAACCCAATAAAGAGTAGTCCACAGTGCCATTAAGCCATTGTACCCCTAAAGGATGACCAAAGGGCCCAACCATGACCACCATTGCTCAATAACACCCTTCCTGGTCGAAAAAATTGGCCTCTTCCCTGGGGTACACCTGAAGGTGTGTTGGGTACAGGTGCGGCATAACAGGTTGATAGCTAGCTACTAGATTTGTCATTGTAGATGACTCATGACGATGAGATAAATTATACATTTGAAGACATTTTGTATTGGTTATCCACTTTAAGTCATTTATTGGGCAACTATCAAGTTTTAGGATTTAGTATTGACTCTAATGTATCATTTTGATTTGGCACCCACTACATCATATACATATCGATGTTTTTCCTATATTTATGTGCCAATGTGTTTATTTGATGTTGTTGGTTTATATGTTTAAAATTTTGAAAATATAAATAAATTTATTTTGTATTTTTAACAACTACCGCAGTTTGTCGATTTTTTCCCCGATGTTGCCCAGAAGTTGTCTTTCGGACCCCTACCAATTTTTTGTTGTTGTCAATGGTTTTAGGTACAAATGCATTCAAATTAAAGACAATGGTTGGTGAACCTCCCTAGTGTCTTGTGAAATATCAACATCTTAAATTGTTTTGTACCTAAGAAGCTTTGATTTGCCCTATATGTTTGTCATCTCGAGTCTAATCTCTTGTTTGTATATGTTTCTCCTATAAGGTAAGAGATAGTGATAGATGTGGGATAAGGTCCATAAGGATCCGTCCAAACACAGAAAGCTTGCTTTATAATGGTTGGGTTTGTATACAATCCATGAAGTTTTAGGTACAAATGTATTCAAATTAAAAACATCAGGTGATGAACCTCTCCAATTTATGGTGAATGATGAACATCTTATTATGTTGTATACCTAAGAAGCTTCATTTTGCCCCCATATGTCATCTCCAATTTTATTTATTGCTTATATGTGATTCTTTATGTTATGGCTTTTGCTGTTTAGTTTATTTGATTTAGTATTGGATGTTGATTTCTCTTCACTTTTGGGGTTGTTACTTATAATGCTTGTTGTAAGTTGCTTTCTTTTACTTTTGTTGATTTGATTTGCTTGAATTTGTACCAAAAGTGGTTTCATTTGTTGCATCAGTTATTGAAAGTAGGCAATCCTTGGAACCCCCTGTAAGTTATTTTATATCCTGAGTAAACCTTTGGTTGAAATTACTATCAATAGGCTAAGTTATAATTATTGGAATGTTAGATTTTGCAAGTTGGAGCCTATAAAGACTAGTATAAATTATACTCAATAGTTGCTTTTGATGGCATGATGGCTAAAGCATAGATGCATAATGGTAATTTTATTATATGTAGCATGAAACGTGAAGATTCTAAACAACTACCCTTGGTTCAGTCAATTACTTAAGTGTTTGAGTTTTATTTTTTGCATCTACTAAAATTTTTAGTAATTCTTGAATGATTTGTTTGATTACTAGTTTTTCTCCTTTTGAATGTCACTAATTGCAAAAGAACCTCAAATCCATTTTTGTGTGTAGAGAATTAACAATATGCATGTGACATTTTGTTGAGATAGGGTTCACCTTAAGCCTCAATTCTCACAATCACAACATAGATTGAGTGGGAGACCCATTTTCACTTGGTCCACCCAACAAAACCCACGTCATTCTGCCATCTCTTCTATTTTCTTTATGAATCCTGGTAAAAAATGTATCATGTGCTTCTTTTATGTTATTTTCCAATTCTTCAATCAATGCTTTGTGTGAAAATTGCATTTACACTACAATCAATTTCAACCGCGCCCCCCGCCCCCCTTCACCTAACTCAGTTAAATGGAACATTGAATATGCTAATGGGCAGTCTTGCCTATGATGCATGTGCATTGTGCACCCTTGATTAAACATGCCTTACAAAAGTATGTCTATGATACTAAGCATATAATTGACTGGAATTTGTTACAGGTAGAACCAGAAGGAGAATTTCTCCCAAAGCCCCTTTGTATTCTGGACAAGAAAGAGGTTTCGCTCCGGAAGCAAACCATCGCCCAAGTAAAAGTGCAATGGAAGCCCTTCAACCCTAAGGAGGCTACTTGGGAACGAGAATATGCAATGAAAAATGCATATCCTGCTCTATTTCAAGGCTAGAAAGAATGAAACCTAGAGACAATGTTATTTTTAAGAGGGGTGGGATGTAATGTCCCAAGGTTTCACCTCTATTAGCTATTTCTTAGAAAGACTTGAACAATTGCATTATGATATTTATCTGAACTTAAGACATTATTATGTAAGGACATATATATATATATAACTTTTATTATTATTGCACCGAGGGTAGTGTGGTGCTCTATAGCCTAGTATGGGGGAGATGTAACGCATAACGTTGTGTAACATGACATTCTCATAATAATAAAAATGCAAATGATATTGGCTTGAACAAAATATATATATATATATGGATTTCATTTTAAACCTAGATATATCAAGCACCAAGAGGGATAGAATATATTGAAGTGTAATTTTTTTCTTGATGTGTAAAAAAATTAAGATAAAAAATATTTACACCTAAAGAAATTGGATCCCTCTCAATGCTTGATAGATCCGGGTTTAAGATGGATCTATGCTGGTTTTAAATCCCAACATGTATTGAAATAGTCTCGTAAAAGAGAGCCAAGCAAGATAGAGGAGAAATTAACCAAGGGAACAAACTTAAGAGTGGTTAATAATAATTATAAACATAAAGATAAATTTTCCAAAAGAAACCCTAACTACTCAAGTTAGGTGTCCTCTTCTCAAATAATCAAAATACAATAATAATAAATAATTTTATTGAATAAGAAGACGAGACAGAGGAGAAAAAACTGACTTTTTCTGCAAGAAAAAAAGAGAAGATTGAAATATGAATCTTCTTCCTTTAACCCTACTAATAAAAGAAGAGAAAGTAAAAAGGATTGCAAGAAGGTATTGCTAGGTGCAATAATTTTATTACAGATGCAAGTTCAGATGCAATAATTGTAACTTGATAGGTGAGGCAGGAGTCGAAGTGTTAATCATGTAGGTGAAGCCGAATTTTATATTGGAATGAAAATATTGATCCTATGCCAACACAATCTCGACTCTGGTCCTCAAGAGAACTTCTATTTTGTTCTCAAACTGTTCCTAGATAGAAATAATTCAATGGTTTTCATTTTCTTGAAGTGGAGTACCAATCCTCAGCTCGAGTGTCTGTCGCATATTCTACTGGGTAGCGACTTGCGGGTCTATGAATGGGTAGGATGGGTGAGCAAGATCGTCCTGGCTCCTTGACTGCTACTGTTTCTATACTCAATGCCATGTTGTTGTGGCACATAGCATACGAGCGATGGTGGAGGGCCAAGTGAAAGAACGGAGAGATGAACGCAGAGTAAGACGGATGGTTGAAGTGGTGAAAGAGAGACAGATTGGATGAAAAAAGGTCGAAAAGCAAGCTGTAATGGTGTCATCGACAGACAGATGTGAACAACCAGAACTTCCCAATATTGAACGGATATCTGCTATCGGAAGGACGGCTACCTAGTAGAAGTGATTCACGGCGTGAGAACCCAGTGGGGCTAGGGTTTTGAGAACCCCCAACAAAGATAATGCCGAGAAATGGATCGCTGATCCAAAAGTATGGTGTAAAGCTTCTGAAAACAGAGGTTTTGTGAGGGCGCACGGAGCAATCATAAAAATGAAACGAAAGCCATATTTTTAACGCACCTCAGGCTCTCTGTTTGCTTGCTTCGAAACTGTCAGGCCACCAGCAGGTCGCTGCCTCGATCGAACACCAAATTGCTCCAGCTGCCTTAGCTCAATCCTCCAAACACTTTGCAAACACAAAGTTCTCACGATGAACAACTGAGACTCGTATTTTCGTAATAAACCACTCCTTGCCTCCACCTAGATGAAGTACAAATCATCTCCCCTCTTCAAAATAACGGCTCAACTCCACTGAAGCTTCAAAGATTGAAACTTTCATCAAACACAGAGAAAAGAGTAACAAAAGACGAACTACTCGAACCATGAGAAAAGTTGGCGTTTAAGATGGCAATGTGCCAAAATAAACCCCAAAAGATCCTAAAGGACATAACTTTAGCGAAGATACGTGGGTTAATTAATTTTACTGAAAATCTTCTAAAAGGCTTTTGGCAAGATGCGTGGGTTAATTAAATAACTAAAAGCTATGTTTAACGTTTAATCATATGGACTATTCATATTTGAAAAATTAATATAACATTGAATTAAGAATAAGTTTTTTTTGAATGGTTTACAAAATATACTCTTAAAAAGAGTTAGACTCTTTTATAAGGATTTGGAAGGATTTAATTTTTATCATTATTAAGGATCTAGATAGCTACACAATCAATCAATCAATTTGGCATGTATTTATTTTTTATAAGTTGAAATCTCTACTTCGATTCACTTTCCCAATCAAAAAAATATTTTTACAAAGTAATTTTAATATCAAAATTCAAAACTTACTAAAATTTAAAGTTTATAAAAATCTTGATGTTGTAAGATCAACTAATAGGTCTAAATTGGTCACTATAATATTTTCAATAGAAAAAAACATGTAACTTGTTATACAAAAATTAGAATCAAAGTTACATGTATACCAAACCTTCTTCACTAGGTGAACAAATTGTCCCAAAATACTATAACATATTATTTTCAAAAAACATATGTATATCTTCTCTGAGCATTTATTCCCAATAGTCAACATTCCACTTACATATTTTACAAAAAACAAGAACCTTTGAAACTAACTATATATCTTCCCCAAAACATCTAATAATAAACTTACTAAAGACTCCCTTAAAACTTTCAAAAAGTGTAGTATGACCCAACATCGACAAGAGACCTGTCCAGAAATTCAAAAAACTGTATATAGACATCCATTTCCTCAATGGATTCTTTTAATAAAGAATTCGCCTCTTCATTGTAGATGCGGTAAATGTGGTTGAAGAAAATGATCTGAAAAAATTGAATTAGTGTCCTTTATCCTCCTCATCCAGATGTATAAGCGTAAAGAATGCATAGAGTTCATAACATTTGCCCAATCAATGACTACTTTCGAATCATCGATCACATTAAACTCCAAAATTCCTCTCTTCTTCATGAGCAAAAGTAGTCCCCAAAGTGAAAGTAATTATGTTAATGTGTTTGTCCCATATCCAACTCCCATCTTAAGTTTATTAAATGATTCCTCTTCATTTGGATAACCATACATGTGCTACACCTTCCTTCCTTTCGTGTACCATCAAAGAAACCACCTGCAATGTTTTCAGAAGAAGAAAAAAGTGGGTCTTTTGTAAATCTTCTTTACCTTATGAGATTCTTCCTTCCTCCATTCTTATAAATCTGCAAGAATCTTTGAAACAATAAAATGCACAAATGGATTGACCTCATGGAATATACATCTATTTATTGTGTTCCATACTTCCCAAAAAACAAAGAAAGGTAAAGCTTTATACTTCTCCTTTATATGAAACCATCTAAAGAGACTATCCTCAATATCAAGTACTTTCCAATTGAAAAATACAGAAATCAATTTCCCCACCTCATTACAGACCGAATTGAAAAAGAGCACTAGAAAAAGAGATGTAACACAGGTTCGGTGTCTTTCCTGTAAAGATAGCAAAATCCAAGCCCAAAGAAACCCCGCAGCTTCAAATTTTCCCATACCAAAATTTTCTCATTCAAGACCAACCAAATGAAACACTTAATTTTCATATGGATATGCCTCTTCCACAAAAATCTAAACCACCATTTTGGACCTTCTACTACCATTTCTTCCAATATAATCGAGTATGCCAGCTTAGTCGTGACTTCCCCAGATTTTACATTTGGTTCCCAAACTATTTTATCTCCCCTATTTTCAAGGCAAATACCCACCTGTGATAATGATAAAGTAAACTTTCTCCATTCATCCTTGACCTGAGAAGGAAAATTTAATTTCTCAGCTGAAATCCAATAACCTTCAAAGGGATTCTCAATATTCCTAATCTGAGATAGCACTAAGATATTTCATTTATGAAGCTCTTAAATGAGAGAACTAGAAAGAAGACCCTTTCCTTACAATCCCGATATAGGATCGATGCCAATAAAGACTTGAAAACCTCTGCTAACCTTCCAGCTCAAATAGTTGCTTATTAAGGGAAAGGTTCTTAAAAAACTTTTCCAAATGTATGAGGCTTTTTGTGGCTTCAAAACCGGTTCTCTAAACCATTGAAATAATGAGAAAGTCATGATATATTTTGTTTGAATCACCTTATTCCATAATCCAGGATGGAAAAGGGCTCCACATACTCTTTGCACAAAAGGTCATATTAAACCATCTCATATTTTTTACCCCCCATATGCCCTTATTCTTCAATGTTGGATGTTGATTTCACCTTCACTTATGGGGTTGTTTACTTATAAAGCTTGTTGTAAGTTGCCTTCTTTTCCTTTTGTTGATTTGATTTGCTTGAATTAATGCCAAAAGTGGTTTCATTTGTTACATCAGTTATTGAAAATAGGCATTCCTTGGAACCCCCTCTAAGTTGTCTTTTATCCCTAGTAAACCTTTGGTTGAAATTACTATCAATCTACTGAGATATAATTATTGGAATGTTAGATTTTGCATGTTGGATCCTATAAAAGAACTAGTATAGATTATACTCGATCAAGTTGATTTTGATGGCAAGATGGCTAAGCATAGATGCATAATTGTAATTTTATCTTATGTAACATGAAACATGAATATTCTAAACAACTACCCTTGGTTCAATCAATTTTTTTTTTTGTAAACTAGAGTAGATCCTTCTATTTCCAAACCAAAAAAAGGAGAATTGTTCACAACCATAGGTCAGCCCTCCCAACAAAGGGAAAACGGGCTCCAAAAAAATAATAAATTAAACCCTCCCAACAAAGGGAAAGTAGGTCCAACTTCCTAAAAAAGAGGTCTGAAACAGTATGCCTCTAAAAGAGACTAAACTAAACCATTTGCAAACTGAGTTTGAGAGAGTAATTCTACTTCTGTCTTTCATAAAACTGGAAATGAGAGTAAGGAAACATACAAAAATACTACACAAAGCAATAGCAGAAATCAATCAGCAGCAGGGTTGACTCCAGGGCTTGTAGGAGCTTCGGAGTCAAAGTTGAGATTGATACCCAAGTGGGAGGCAATTTGCTAAACATGTCTTGTAATCTCATCCAGTTGGAGGAGAATAGCTTGGTGAGCCTCCCCTCTTTCCAACAAGACATTTTTCATCGGGAATTTTTGGTTCCAAGCCATATCCAGAGATTTCATATAGAGAGCCACTCGTCCCCGAGGGTAACCAGGGTCAGGGAGGAGGGCTTCAAATTCCTTACGAACCTCATCATCTGGAGTGCACTGTCTATTGATTCTAGCTTCCACCTCGACCTCCTCGATATCCTCCTTTATGTCCTTAGGAGTTTGCGCATTGTAGAGTTGGTTTGTCCTAACCACATTCTTCATTATTCGGGACAGGGTAGCAAGGGGAGTGGCAGAGGCACAAGCCTCCTTGGCCTTTTTGTGCCTGTAGCGCCTAGGCTGCGGAGGCATCGTGGATAGGAAAGACGAGGAATACTCCTAAGGGAAGAAGACACCGAAAATCGTGGACCAGTAGGATCCAGAGCAAAAAAGGTTGTGGAAAGAGCAAACAGGCACACTGGAGGAATAAGGCTGAGAGGTATGCGAAGACAAGCAGAGGAGAAAGGCAGGTTAAGCATCCAACGAGGGGCCGAGAGAGGCCAAAGGAGCAGTTGCACATACACTAGACCAAACCATAGGCAAGCAAAATCCCATAAACTACAGACTGTCAACATAATCCAACAGAGCACCCGGTGACTAAATGTATACAGGCTTACCATAATTATCTCTAGTGGAATGAGAGGATTAGAGCTCTAGATGATGTCCTTCTGGGTACCTGTTATAATTTTCAAGGGCAGGCAAATCTGCAATTGTATCTGCATCATTATCTCGACTGACATCTTCAGCCACCATCCCTGCAAACAAATGATTTTCCTTCATGTTTATTTCTCCGCTTATATTTGAGGTCGCATGAATTGATATGACATGGGGGGTTGAGAGGTGGTGGCATGAGGCTCGGCCATGTGCCTCTCATACCCTTCCCCGTTTGTACCGTTGTTTACCCGCCGTGGGGACCCTTGGTTCATTCAATTACTTGAAAGTGTTTGAGTGTTTTTTGTGTTTACTACAATTTTTAATGTTTCTTTACTCCCTTGATTGATTGGTTTTTTGTGTTTACTACAATTTTTAATGTTTCTTTACTCCCTTGATTGATTGATTTGATTACTATTTTTTTCTACTTTTGATTGTCACTAATTGCAAAAGAACCTCAAATCCATTTTTGTGTGTAGAGAATTAAAAATATGCATGTGACTTTGTGTTGAGACAAGGTTCACCATAATCCTTCATTCTCACAATCAAAATATTGATCGAGTGGGAGACTCGTTTCACTTGGTCCACCCAACAAAGCCCATGTCATTCTTACATCTCTTCTATTCTCTTTATGAATCATGGTAAAAATTGTATTGTATGCTTCTTTAATGTTATTTTCAAATTCTTCAACCAATCCCTTGTGTTAAAATGAACTTTACACTATAATCAATTTCAACCCCCACTCACCTAACTCAGTTACATAGAACATTGAATATCTTGATGGGTAGTCTCGCCTATGATGCATGTGCACCCTTGTTCTAACATGCCTTATAAAATATCTCCCCTCTCTCACTAAGAATGTTGAGCCTATAATAATATTTGGGCATAACATAATTCTTCATTCTATACCTTCCAAAGGAAAAATAAGAGTTGTTATGCTTAGTTTCACAAGACTGATTTCATGCAGTTTGTCTGATCCCCTTCCTCCTCAGGTTATTGTTAGGGTAAAGAGTATCATGAAGACAATGTGTGTTGTGTTGTCAATGCTATCTTAACATATCAATTACAATATAAACATTTTTTTGTGATTTCCAAACAATCTAAACATGGTGAAATATATTACATATAGTTTTGGTTTCCATGGGTTGAGCTTCATGGTGATGGCTCTATGTTTTCATATTTATAGAATTTTTAGGTATAAATAAGCCCTCCCTACATAGCCATTACATCTATTGAGGTCAACGTGCCAAACAAGTTTTTGTTGGCCTGCACTCCAATCGAGTTTTACCCTTCCTTGTCCATTTCAATTGCAACAAGTTTTGGTAATTGAATGTGTTATTCCCAACTTGTTTTTTAGTATGGAACTCGTAATGAATCAATATATAGTGCTTCCATAATTATCCTTTCATATTTTATTAAAAGTAGAAGTGGCTGACAAAAATCATAATGTTGTCCCCTTTCACTTGTCAGTAAGCAAGCACCCATCCAAGTTTCCTTTTAAAAAATGAATATTCATTGTTCGGCCTTTTTCTTAAAACTATTACTTATACCAATGATTTATCATTTATGTCATTCCAAGTTGATATGCTTGAGATATAACTTGGTGTCTTTCCAAGATCAAAATCCATTAGTATAGCATCAAGTTCACAATCCTTTATGAACTAATGCCATAATGAGAAGCAATCCCAACATTAATTCAAGTAAGCTTGATATATTTCCAACAATATGGTCAGTTTCGACCCTTCGTCACCAAGAACAACCTTTCATAAAATATTGACTAGCTTCGAGATAAATAATGGTTTGATGATGTATCTTTATCTCAATAACATTTTTACTATACATTGTGTGCCTCATTTTGAGTCCATATAATCGAGATACAATTATTACAAGTTTTTAAAGTTGTTTTAGGTGTTGGGTCCCCACATCATTCATATCATATCTTTAAGGATTGAAAAATAGGTATTAACGATAAAAGAAATTGAAAAATCATCAATGTTATTCTCATCACAATATTTCCAATGATATATCATGTATCATATATTGTTATGCAACCAAGTCCCGTAAATAGCATAAAAATAACAGAAATAGACAAGAAGAGAGTAATCCACTTCGTAAGAATGAAGAATACAGATAAATAGCAATCCTCTTCTAGGGAGGAACCTCCTTACACAATGTATTGTGTACCCAAGACAAGACAATATACAATGCTTGCTCAAATGAAAATATCTCCTTCCTTAACATTCAAAAATTGAAAATTCATCAATGTTATTCTCATCACAATATTTCCAATGATATATCATGTATCATATATTGTTATGCAACCAAGTCCCAGAAATAGCATAAAAATAACAGAAATAGACAAGAAGAGAGTAATCCACTTCGTAAGAATGAAGAATACAGATAAATAGCAATCCTCTTCAAGGGAGGAACCTCCTTACACAATGTATTATGTACCTAAGACAAGACAATATGCAATGCTTGCTCAAATGAAAATATATCCTTCCTATATATAGGAGACAAAGGTCTACAATAACAACTAACAGACCTAAGCCTACATCAATAATATGTAATACACCACCATATAGGGGTACAGTGCCACATAGGGGGGGCTATGCCCAAAATTTAGGGATTAACACGCCCCTCCCCTTCTACCATGTGTTCTCCTCAATGCTTAGGTAGTTGTGGATGTGTCTGTATGAAGGCATCATCTTCCCGTGTCATCTTTGCAGCTGGTAAGTTCTTCCACTTGATGAGGTACTTAATAAAAGCTTGATTTTGTAGTTGTTTGGTCCTTGTTTCGATGATCTAGTCAAGTTCCCATATGATTTGTGCTTCTTCAAAACTCCTTTAATGATGATGTTGATATGCATGTAGTTTCATCTTGTTTTATGATATTGTTGGAATTTGGAGAACTGCTTGTTGGTGCTTTATGCGATCTGCCACTACTTGAATTGTATATTTTCCTGTCACTACTTCGACCATCTGTTCCATTCTATTCTTCTAGCCATAGGGGTATTTGTAAGGTCTGATGATAGAAGGAACACTTCCCACATTTAAGTTAATAGCACTGTCCAAATCTCGAATAGGTGGATGACTTATTGGAATATCTTCAAATACCTTGGAAGGATTTTTAAGGACCCTTTGGATATCTGGTGAAATAGGAGCCTTACATGTTTGAACATCTAATGAGTATAATTGTGTATTTACACCTTGTTTTCCTTTCTTTAACAATGGTTGCATACCATTAGATCTAATCACCTTGACTAGTTGCCTTGTGATAGCATTTAACACAAATTCTTTTCCTTCCCATGAAACTTTCAGGAAAAGCATCTAAAAATTAAAATCCATTGTTCCCAATGATTGTAACCATTGAAATCCTAATACAACATCAACACCCCCCATTGTGATAGCAATCATGGGATTATTCAATACATATTCCCCCATAGTAATATTGATATTATGGCATTTCCCTAAACAATTAATGGTTCCTCCATCTGTAATCATTACTTGATATTATGGTGTTGGATATACAAAGCAATTGAGATCTTTGGCTACATTACATTGAATGAAATTATGAGTACTACCTGAATCAATCAACATTATTACCTTTCTATTTTTATATATCATTCAATCTTGAGAGTTTGAGGAGTGTTGATTCCAACCAAAGCATGACAAGATATGGTGGGAGTAATCACTTCGAGTTCATCCCCTCGTGGTGGCTCCTTCTCTTTTTGTTCTTCCTCGTCACGTTCTATGTAGAAGAGTTTCTTTTCTCCACACTTATGTCCCTTACTGTACATGTTTCCATGATTAAAGCATAGACCTTTCACTCTTCTTTCATCTAGTTGTTGAGGTGTCAACCTCTGAGGTTGGTTAGAAGGAACACCATTCTCTCTATATGTGTTGGAAGTGGTATTTCTAGTAGTCGTCGTCATATTTTTACTTTCAACCTTCCTTACATCATGAAAGCCTTTTCTAGGGATGATGGTTCAAAGAGACACACCTCATGTTGAATGTTATCCTTCAAGGTTCCAATAAATAGATCTAACAAATTATCTTTTGAAATATTCTTCACTCTGAGACTTGGTTGCTGAAATTGCTTGATGTGCTATGTAATTGGGCCTTTTTGATTCAGACTTACCAACTGGCTACAGGAGGTGTTGTTTTTTATATCCCTATAATGTGCAATCAATTTTTCCATGAATATAGACCAAGAGATAATAGAGTCCTTTTTTGTGGTCACAAAGCCATTGGTACGATACAAATTGACTAGGTTTTAAATATAAGGATGCAATAGTGACCTTTTGCAAAGTGGGCACCTGCTGTAGATCAAAGAATTGCTCCATCTGAAAAATCCATGTGATTGGATCCTTGCCATCAAACTTTCTCATGTCAATCTTGGGGATAAAGTAATTCCCTGGGCCTGAATTGAACCCATGATATTCTATTAAATTGTCAACTTTTGAGGACTCCACCTTCCTACTCTCCAATTGTTTTTCAATTTTCTTCAAACGTGACTGGAGTAAGTCCTCTTTTTCCTCCTTTGCCTCTTGTTGAGTAGATACAAAAGGAATAAAGCTATGTTTTATATCCTTCATCAATTCCTTCAAGTCTTGGAGATCTTATTTTCTAGCCATCCCTTTGAGATCTTCTTTACTAGTGATCCTTTTGTGATCTTCTTTAATAGTGATCCTTTTGCGATCCTCTTTACTAGCCATCTTATTTTCCAATTTAACTAAGTCATCCATTTTCACATTTCCTTTAATCATATCTTCCAGCGTGGACACTCTAAAAGATATGTCTTCCATTTCATCATATGTCGGGGATGAATACTATGGGGGTTTGAGTGGAGAGTGATTATTTCCACTTCCTTTTGGTGGCATTTTCAACAATATCACACCCTAGGGTTTACCACAAATAGATCCTTCTACTCAAATATATTCAAATGCAAAATGACATACCTTTTCAAACCCTGATTAGAAAACTGTTTATGGCCATTTGTAGCTTAGGTAAAATTATAATTTTAAATCCTATGGGTCTAAAACTTCCACCTTTGGTACCCTAATGTGTCCTCTTTCACATGTTTCAAGTCTGACCTAATTTGTATGTGCCAAAAAAAAGTTGTTGCAAATCTCCCAAAGCTTCTTATTTTTTCCCTATCCAGAAGATCGAAATTGTACAGTATGCCACGTGTCCAATATTTAATTTATGTAGCTAAAAATTATACCACAGATACTCTAGTCCATCTTCTTTCTGATGCAACTGGTCTCACTCAATTCAGATCTCGGATGCCTCATATATTATTTTTTTCCATAGAACACATGTTTCAAACCCTAACTGGAAGATTGTTTTAACGTCGACTTGTAACTGAGATAAAATTTAAGTTTCGACTCCTCTAAGTACGAACTTTGTCCCATGGGACCTCGATGTGTTCTATTTCCAATTCCGTAAGACTGAGCTAATTTGGATGTTCCAATTTTTTTTTATTGCAAATCTCCCAAAACTTCTTGTTTTTGGCCTATCCAGAATAACGAACTTGTACCGTATGCCACGTGTCCAATATATATATTTTTTTCTGCAGCTGAAACTACCACAGATACCTTGGTATGTATTCTTTATGAAGTAACTATTCTCACACATTTGGATCTCAGATGCCTAAGATGTGATCTTCCTCCCTATAACACATGTTTTAGACTAGTAAAAAACCCTAGATTCCTCCACAATTATCTCTAAAACTGTAATGGACCAGGATCTAAATTTCGTACAAGAGATAGCTCGACCTGTTTTGGAAGTGGGTTTTTAACCTAGATCTCTGAATCCTTTTGCAATTTTTTTATTATTATCTAAATTCCAAGAGGACTTGTTTTGCAGAAACCAGTATCGAGGAAAGAACTCTTATACCAAATGTTATGCAACCAAGTCCCAGAAATAGCATAAAAAGAGAATAAATAGACAAGAAGAGAGTAATCCATGCCTTAATGATGAAGAACAGAGATAAATAACAATCCTCTTCAAGGGAGGAACCTCCTTACACAATGCATTGTGTACCCAAGAAAAGACAATATACAGTGCTTGCTCAAATGAAAATATCTCCTTCCTATATATAGGAGACAAAGATGTACAATAACAACTAATAGACCCAAGCCTACATCAATAATATGTAATACAACACCATATAGGGGGTAAAGTACCACACTATATGGGAATTGTGCCCAACATTTAGGGCTTAACATATATAGGTTCCAAATGATTGAGTTATAATCTTCAAAAGGGGACCAACTCAAGACAAGACAAGGTTTGTCCTTAATGAGGGTAAGTTTTCTTAGATTAAAATATTGTACCATACTAGATTCAAATAAAAATTATGACTAGGTGGTTGAACAAACCTCTCCAACATATTTATTATGGCATATCCTGTGTGTCAATCTGACTCTGTATGGCTTGGATACAACTTTTTAAAGTTTAAGGAAGCTTATATAGTTTGATGCAAAAATGATTTGGTTTTGAACATTAAATGTGATCTTGGATATTTAATAAATTAAAAAGGTTATGAATATTATTAATCAAAATGGAGATGTAGGGAGATCCAGATCCCTAACCTTGTGATCCTCACGTGGCTTAAGCTCCCTCCACTAGCCAATCAAGCCTATTACTCAATGTTGCGAAGTCAAGCCAACATAGTTTGAAAAGTTGTCACCTATCTTTTTATAGATCTCACCCAAAACCCATGCACCCTACTCATGTGACCTGGCATGGGAATGCATATTGAGAAAAATAAAAATTCGAAGTGAAGGACATGCATGGTTTTGTATCTAAAATAATTTTGGGTTTGGATTTTGTCATCTCCTTACATTTTTCTCCTTTCCCATCACTAGTTGTGATCATTGAGCAATCATAAATACATAGTTGATAGAGGAAAAATTAATGTCAAATTTTATGCAACATCCACCCCACCTAATGATTGGGATTTGATATCTTCCAAAGCTCCCTCTTGTTGGCTTTGGTTTTCTATGTAAAGTTATATGTTTCATTGGTTAATTCTCCTATTGATTATTGTTGGTTCATATTTGTTATGAAAATTGCATGTTTTGGATGGTTTTGTGGTGATTTCAAAATTGTAAAGGGGGATTTGAACCCTCGTGGCCAAATCCCCCACGACCTCCACATTTTTTCTTTCCATCCTTTTTTGGGGGGTGGCTAATCATCACCCATTCAAGTTAAAATCTCTTATAATATATGGGAGCCTTTGCGAACTATTGGAATAAACCATTAAAGAATCTTATTAGACCATTGTTAACCATTAACACATGTAGATCCTATTGATAATGAAGTTATTCTTAAAGGGAATATGACATCTCTTTGCATTTGATTGTCTGTTCCCCCCAAGTAATAGTGGAAGATGCATTGGGTAAGTAGTTTGAAGATCATAGAGGCAATTTTGAAGAATTATTGAATCAGTTTGGACCCACTTCCACATTGCCCTTTGGAGGTCAATTTTTCAAATTTATGAATTTTGATTTGACACACCTTCTCAAAATATCATCACAACCTTTTCACAATGGCCATTTCTTCTCTTGAATGGTGTTTATTTTCCAATTTAAATTATATGAATACCCCAACTACTCTCCTCATGTAAGTTGAGGAGGATCAACTTGATGAAGATGCTTTTAGGGTTGGTAGTTGGCACTTGTCCTTTTCCAACTAATGATAAGATTTTGTAACCCTAAGATGACTTTGACCCTTTGGAATGGTTCCAAATCACCTCCTTCTAATATGTAAATAAGAGGCTTGTATGTATTATTTTTTTGTACTTCTTCAATGAAAGTGACCCGAATCCTTTAGTCATTGTTCCTCTAATGCTTGTTCTCATTTAATTATTAGTTTTGGATGGTTGACTTGTAACTTTGTATTTAGGGTGTTGATTATGCTAGTTATATCTATTAGTGATTGGTTATTAGGTGTCCCTAGGGTTTGATCTTGGTTATAACATGTAGATTTCTTGTGTTCAACAAAAACTCTATTTATTTTGATTTGTGTGATTTTATTTGCATGCTTATGACTAAAAATTTATTCTTTAAGGTTGGTTTCTTGTAAGAGCTACCTAAGAAGCTTATATATATTTGTTAAGGTAATGGTCCATTTTACTTATTTTCTTCATTTTTTGTGTAAAATTCCTTTGTAAAAATTCCTTTGTTTTATTGTTGCTAGGGTCAGGTGTGCCCAACCTAGTTTATAATAGCTTAAATAAATTGTAAACAATAATATTTGTTTGTTTATTTTTGCACCTTTTTTGTGCATAAAAATGTGTCCTTTGTCCTAAGCTTCTAGCTGGACCAGATCCAACTTCAGCAAGAGCTTATAGGTCTTCATATAGCTCGAGGAGTCAAGGATGTCAACCATGCACAATTCACTGATGATACCATTCTCTTGGGTGGAGCAAACATCTACTCGGCTCGAAAATTCAAAAATAATTAGATATGTATCAAGAATCATCGAGCAGGCAAATCAATTACAGTAAAATTCAAGTCTACGGCTGGAACTGTACTCCAAAAGAGATGTTGGAAATCTCTAGAATTATGGAAATAGAAGGGAAAACTCAGTGGGATGCTTTCAAATATTTAGGAGTCCCTATTTTTATACCAGATCCAAATTCCTCCAATTGGCTTCCTTTGATGGACAAAACAAAAGCTAGAATAAGCACCTGGGGTTCCTCCTAGCTAAATCCAGCTGGAAAAGTAGTGCTTATCAAACTAGTCCTCTCTATCATCCCTATCTATCAAAGTTCCATCCTTTTGGCACCTAGAGGTATCATCTCAAAGATTGAGGTTCTTCTTAGCTGTTTTCTCTGGAAAGGAGGAAAATAAAATCAAAACAAGCTTCCGCTGGTTAGCTGGGGGAAAATATCAAGGCCAATCTCTGAAGGAGGTCTCCATATTCGTGACCTAGGGATTCAAAATTTAGCCTTAGGGGATAAGCTTCTTTGGAATGTGGTTTTAGGAAAGAGTTCTTGGAGTCAACAAGATCTTTGGAAAAAACATTTCTCCAAAACTCGAATCAGATGTCTAGACACTCCCCCTAGAGTCACAAAGGGATCGTCAATTTTTTCCATCTATCTGAAGGCCCATGGATTTTTCTCCCCTATTCTCACCTGGATTCTGGGAAATGGGAAACAAACCATAATTTGGGAATACATTTTGGGAGACCTGCCTCTACATTTTACCCCTGGCACTTCTCAAATTAAAGCCTTCCTTCATGCTCAAAATATTGTTACTCTTTAGGATATCTTCGCCTGGAACACTGATGGCTCCAAGGAATGGAAAGATTAGAACATTCTGAAGTGCCCTCCACATTTTCTCGATGAAAAGATAAATTTGATCTCCTCTCTTCAAGGAAAGTCCTCGGTAGAAAATAACATAAAATACACCCGTGGCAGGAGTAACAAGTCTGGTTTCTATAATGTTGCTACAGGTTACAGTCTTCTCAAATTAGCTCCACATGTTCAAGACAACCCTGCACTATGGAAAGGAGTTTGGAAGTAAAAAATCTTCCCAAAGTATATTTTTTTATCTGGACCCTAGCTCACAATAGTATCTTGACGGGAGAAAATCCTCATAGAAAAGAATGGGAAGGTCTGTCTTGCTGTCCCTTCTGCCTTTCACAGGAGGAATCAACCTGTCACCTGCTTCTGTCTTTCCCCTTTATAGAAGATGTTTGGAATCAGGCCCTCTCCATCTGGTATAGATCGGTTCAACTCCCTTCGGATATCCCTTCTCTTCCGAGTAACTGACTCTCTCTATGTCCTTTCTCTGTACTAAAAAAATATCTGCTTAAATCCTGCTGGCTGACTCTTCCAAAATTTATTCTTTGGAATATTTGGCTAGAAAGAAATGCTCACATTTTTAGAGACAAGTCTTCCCCCACTGCTCAAATTGCTATCAAAGTTAAAGCTCTTTTAGGGGATTGCCTCAGATTCCTTTGGAATGACTCTAATCGCTTCCTGCTCTCCCCCTCTGAAGAATCCTAGCTCCATAGTATCTCTTCAAATTTTCCTGCTCCTGTAGTATCCTCTATTTCCATATCATATTTTTGGGAAATCAAGTTAGAGAAGCTCGAATTTACTAAATGGTTGAGTACCTTCCATCTCGATTTCCTTTTCTTCGATGGAGCGTCTAAAGGAAATCTAGGGGAGGCAGGAGGGGGAGGGGTTCTCTTTGACTCCGATGAAGTTCAAGAATGGTTATATTCTTGGGGTCTCGAAGAAGATACAAACAACATAGCCGAAGCTTTAGCCCTCTGGCAAGGCCTCTTTCAATCTCGCGCTCATGGCATCTCTGAAATCATTGTGATTGGGGACTCTAGGATAATCATCCAAGCTTTGGTGACAAACTCTCTTCCTACTCAGATGAAGCTAAGACAAATAATCAAGAAAATTCGGATACTTACCAAAGCCTTCAACGAGATAGAAATTTTCCACGTTTTAAGAAGCCTAAATGAAGTGGCAGATTTGGCGGCAAAGGTCACGATCCCTTTGGGAAAAAGGGCTTCTCAATCTAAATGGGAACTTATCCCCCCTTCCCATCCCATAAGACCTCAGGCGTGAAAAAGAAGGGCCTACTATGTAGTATGGCTATGTGGTGACAACTCTTAAAGGCTCCCCACATGTTGGCTAATGGCATGCTGCATGTGAGCCTCTTTTTCAAGGCCACCAATACAAGTCATAAAGACTCGACGTCACCCTAAGGATCCTCGCGTGAGCTCGAATGCATAATGGCTCTGTCCCGGTGTCCTCTGCCTTCCTCACTCCCTCGTTCAGATTGTGTGATGAACTCAACTTGAATTTTGGAAAAAATGGCTACTGCAGGTGATTTTAAAGGTTCTATTTTGGCAAACATTCTCCCCAAAACAGCAGATTATTGTCTAGTTTGTTGGTCCCCGAAGGGTATATTAACTATTGTTCTTTGGTTTAGAAGGTTTCTTGTTGTCCTCATGGCCTCCAGCTTAGAGTCGGCTGCTCCAGTCGACCCTCCCCCATCATTAGAGGATGAGCTTCGAGATATTCACAAGAAGCTAAGATCTCATAAACGCTTTTTGTTGTGACTGGATGAAGAAGGAGGTCATCGCTTTGAACTTGTGGACATAGACATAATTCCAATACGGGAGGACTTTGTTGATTCCCTCTCGCAATCTGAAAGGGCAATGCTGGCACTGCTGGAAGAATTAGAGATACGTTTCGAAAGGTTGGAGATGCACATTTCAAGGATGACAATGGAGAGCATAACCGACCCAACTGCACCTCCGGAGCTGACACCTCAGATCCATGGCCGCCATGGGCAGTAATTTTGGATCTTCTATCTTTGGGTTTCTTGAGTTTTGTAATAGCCCTGTTATTTTCTCTACGTTGTATATCGGTCTCAGTAGCTCGCTTAGTCATACATATTTTTGGTAGCTAGTTAAGTATATTTATGTGTCTTCTCGACTCTGTTTTCAAACAACAAACTTGGAATTTTTGTAGACTTTTTCAGAGTGGTCATACCACTCCTTTCCTAATATAATATATAATTGTTCTTGTTAAAAAAAATGTGGCCTTTGCTAATTTTAGTTTTCTGTGTCATCATAAGCCATCTAAATTACACATAACAGGCATTGTAAGTTTGTATATTGGAGCTTTTAGTCTCATTTAATTTCATATTTCTTATTCATTTATTGTTTTATTAACCCCAAAAATAGTAGTTCCATGCAAAATGCAAATTGAAGTTTCCCCTCTACTTCTTCCAAGTGTAGTGTAGTGTGTACCTCCTCGTCCCATCAAAGAAGACATCACACCTATAACGCAATGCAAGACACGTGTCAAACCAATTCCCTACATGCAACCATATTGAGAACAAATCCTGCAAGAAGTTTCAAAACTTATAGACTATCTAAGGAACTAAAATTGTAATGCCCCGGTTTTGACCCCGTTGCATTAGATGCATATGATGTATATATTGTAGATGATCACGGTGTGGAGCTAAAGGCCAAGGCCCCACCATTGATCGGTTATGCTATGTTTTGGATTTAAATTGTCACCGATGGTATATCGGGGCATGCGGCATATATTATGTTGGTCATCATGTAAATATGCATCTATAATTAATTAAATGAACCCGACCAGCAACGATCGCGACAACTAAATCGAAAGGGGCATGATTTTCCCAAGGATAAGGATGTGGGGGAATTTGTCAAACCTTGGCCAATGAGAGAAAACCCATGTGTCTTCTTCCCTTGTCTTATTCCAACCACTTTCATTAAGAAAGGCTGCTGGCGGTTGAGGCAATTATGATCTTTGGGGAGTGGGGTGGCAGGACTATCAGTCCTCACCCACACGCACACTCCACCCTGGTTGACTTCACTATGGCAGGAAAAACCTTCATGCACTCTCCAATTCACGACCTCACGATTTTTGCGGTTCACCTCCACAATCTGTTCCTTCCTCACATTGCTCATCCACAAACAGGGATTTCACTCTCCACGACTGTGCTGAAGGCTCACGCACATCCACTTCCGCGTCCTCTCTGGGGGCTGTTCATTTTCGCGCTTGAACCATTGCCCGTTCATTAGTCTCTAACGCATAGGATTTCCTAGTTTTAACCACGTAGTTTCTCCTCTGCGAATTTGAGAATGGTGTGGCTCCGTCCTTTGCTCAGGGGCTAATTTGTGGGTTCTGCATTGTGGCTGTATACGCACCCGTCAGGATACTGTAAATTCGTCCCCAAGTGTGGTCTGTGTACATTTTTCCTCAGCGGCCCCGATTGTGAAAAATGGACTGTTGTTTCCCCCCCCCCCCCCATGTTGTAAATTGGTGCACTAATACGTTCAGTGAGACTGTATAATCGCTTGGGATCCGTTTTTCCCTGTTTAAGCTGTGACAGCTAAATTAATTGCCTAAGTGCAATGGTTGGTCTTCAAACTGTGAGAGGAGCAGGGATGGGGGCTTAGTTTTGCTTAATAAACCTGGTGGCTGGAAGCCACACAGACAGAGCTAGAGGGCTGGCCTTCTTCTCCATCACCCCTGAATAGCACTGGAAGGGAATGCAGGGCCTGAGGGACTATGTAGCAGAGAAGGGACTGGTTCCTTGTGTTGCGTGTGTTTGGGTGTCTTAGAGGTCAGGCTAGTTCTGGTGTAGGTGTTCTTGGCTCTGTAATGAGCTCACTAGCTTAGCATTTAGCCTTTCCCAACTCCTGGATGGACTGATAAACCCAACTGTGTTGGCTTGGCTGTGTCTTGTATACCTTTGGCTACGTGTAAGCCTGCTAGTTCCCTCATTCCTTGGAGAATCATGCCCAGCTCGGGGGTGGCAGCGTTGCTGAGAGATTAAGGAGCACGCTGGCCTATGGTTGGGTGGAACATTGCAGCGACGTAGCTGGTTGCGGATCGAGTTCTTCATAAGATAAGTGATCTAGCTCATTTTACTTCTGCAACCTTAATTTCTGTTAATGATATGATGAACATGTTGCATGAATGCTTGTTTGAATGTATGATGTTTCCGCTGTGTCTGATAGATGATTGCAACTGTGCATGATAAATATTCATGTGAGCATATTCTAGTTCAATATACAAGTTTAAGCATTCTGTTTCAGCAATTTTGTGCCTGTACATGTTCATGGGGCTCTTAGCCTGGGTGTTTGAAGCTTGTAGTCGCGTCCTCTTCGTCGGCCGGAGGCATGGGGACGTGACAGTATGGTATCAGAGCACTAGTTTGGCAACAATGGGCCTCTATGGGCCGAGAAGGAGCAATTGACAGAGGTGTATCTGATTCTTCCCAGCCGAATCAGTGGACGATTGGTAAAAATTCAAAAGGAAATAGTCTAAGTGTTGAGCAGTCGGACCACTGGAGGAATTGACTTCCGTCGTTGCGGAAGAACTGGCGAAGTGGATGTCCGGCGTTGCGGAAGGGTTAGTGGTTTCCCATTCACCGTTGCGGAAGTCCAAACCGTTAAGTCTTTCGACGGGGAAGAAAATCGCGGGAGCTTTCCAAGTGATTTGACGTCGATCGGAAGAGAAAAGTGATTGAGCGTCCGCCGTTGCGGAAGCCAAAGTCATTTGGATTCCGATGATAAAAACCTCCGACGCCGAAACAGTTTGGAGAAAGCCGCGAAAAGTTCGTTTAAGTGTTCCGTATCAGAACAATTAGCGGAAGGGACTTCCGCCGTTGCGGAAGCCAAAAGCTCTAAGGCTGCTGACGCCAATCGGGAGAAGTTAAGGTTTGGCGAGTCGCCGTTGCGGAAGCCAAAGTCATTTGGCTTCCGATGTCAGAAGTCTGCCAACGCCAAAAAGTTAAAAATTTCTCCAAGTAAAGAGTGGCCGTCGGAAGGAGTTGGCCTTTGGTGTGCCGTCGTTGCAGAAGCCAAATTCATTTGGCTTCCGATGTGCAAAGACCGCCGACGCCCGAAGTGGAAATTTTCTAAGTAAACAACCGCCAGTCGGAAGAGAAAGTGTTTTGTGAGCCGTCGTTGCGGAAGCGAAAGTGCTAAGTCTTTCGATGAGAAAGACTGCCGACACGATGGCAGTCAAAAAGTTATTCACCAATCGGAAGTGAAAGTGGTTTGTGTGCCGCCGTTGCGGAAGCGAAAGCGCTAAGACTTCCGATGTGGAAAGACAACCGAGAGCCGATTCCGTGGAAGGAAAGTTTGAATTTCCCATGGGATTTCTCAGCAGATTTCGACTGTTTTCAGTCGGATTTTCAAACAGTTTTCCAGTGGATTCTCATGGGCTAAAAAGGAGAAAAGTGGCAGTGATCTTATGCACCAGATTGCACGAAAACCAATAATTTACAACCAAAAAAAAAATGAGGGCGCCCCCTTGGACCCCGTCGTCCCCCTCAAATAGACACTCTTTGATGGAGAAAATTCTATGTTTTGGGAAACTCGTAATTTATAATTTTCCAAGAGAAGGTAAGTAATGTTGGTTTATATCAATATTATGCATCTAACAATTGTGTTACTAACACATTGCAGAGTCATAGTCACCTTCAAGGAAAGTATTCCAGATAGTGCATTTGATAAGCAAGTGGTGGTTCAGTATGAGAACTCATGATGGGTATGACGCTCGGTATTCTTACGAGCGAGCAGAAGATGCCATGGGAGAAAATGTACGTAATAGAAATGACGATATAGAGTCTAATGGAAGGAGATTCCGAGAGACACTGTCAGATGTTGCAGCCACTATGAGAAGCTTAATTAAAGCCCGGGAGGAGCAGCATCAGTTGAATGCTGCTATGCTGCAGAGTTTGACAGACTTGCAAAGGAAGATAGACTCTGGATGAGGTATAGCAAGACCAGAAGGCAGTAAGAGTAGTACTAGGAGAAGGAGAAGAACTTCTAGTGGAACATCTGATTCTGAAGAATCCAGCGGGGATTCCAGTTCTTCTTCTCATAAAAGAAAAAGAAAGAGACACCATAGGGATCGCACTCGAGATGAATTCAAGAAAGCTAAACCTCCTACGTTTGATGGTGAGGTAAAGACTGGATAAGAGGCTGAAGCTTGGCTTCTTGGTATTAAGAAGTACTTTCAAGTGCATGATTATTCAGGAAACATGAAGGCAAGAGTTGCCATATTCAATCTAAATGGAAGAGCATCCATTTGGTGGGAACACTTCAAGCAAGTGAAGAGAATCAGTGAAAGGAGGCTTAAGTGGAAACAGTTCAAGAAGTATTTCAAGCAGAAATACCTCTCTGACAGGTATTATGATGACAAGATTAAGGAGTTCCATGAGCTGAGATTAGGACAGCAGACCATGGAAGAGTATGCTAATAAGTTTTTGGAGCTATTGAGGTATGTCCGGTACATGAGAGATGAAAAAGTAAAGGTCCAGCATTTTCTGAGTGGATTACCTCAGTCTTACAAAGATAGAATTGAGTTCTATGAACCTGGAACTCTTGAAGAAGTGATAAGAAAGGTTAAGTATTGCTATGATCAAAGCAAAGGTAAGCCAGATTTCCATAAGGCATGGAAGGACAAGAAGAACGAGAAGTTTGACCAAAGAAAGAAAGGTTTCAAACCTTCTAGCTTCAAGAATCAGCAGAAGCAGCCCTCCCAAGCTGCAAGTAAGCCGGTTGGGGTGATAGGAGAAAAGCCTAAGGATCCACAACAGAATAGAGGGCCACTTCAGTGTTGGAAATGTGGAGGACCCCACATGCGCAGAAATTGTCCACTTGAGAACGAGGGTGCAAGGCCAGCTTATAATGTTCAAGAAGCAGAAACAGTGGGTCAAGTAGCAAGGGCAGTTCCTAGGATTTATGCAGCACTGGAGGACCGTCAAGCGGATCACCAGTCAACTGTGGTTGAAGTAGCAAGTAAGATTGTTGAGCAATCTGTTTCTATTTTGATTGACCCTGGTTCTACGCACAGTTACATTACTCCTAGAGTAGTGGAGATTTGTGCTTTTAAGAAAGTAAAGCATAGGAAGTCTTGGTTAGTTCAGCTAGCCACTGGAACTAAGAGAAAGGTCAGTGAAATGATAGAGAAATGTCCATTGGTCATGAATGGGTTGGCCACTTGTATAGACCTGAATGTGCTACCGCTTGGTTCCTATGATGTTCTCATTGGAATGGATTGGTTAGAAGCTCACAGGGTGAAGCTTGACTGTTACAGTAAGACTTTCAAATGCATGGATGAAGAAGGGAACCTAGTAGTTGTGAAAGGCATTCCAAAGGTGGTTTCAGTAAGGCAAGTTTCAGCAATGCAGTTAAAGAAGTTCTGTAGGAAGGGTTGCCAATTGTATGCAGCTCATATTTTGGAAACATCAGGAGATGAAACTCCGAGGTTGGAGGACTATCAGGTGTTACAGGAATTCAGGGATGTGTTTCCTGATGAGATTCCAGGGCTTCCTACAAAGAGGGACATTGACTTCACAATTGAACTTGTGCCAGGAGCAGCACTAGTGTCCAAGGCACCCTATAGAATGAGTACACCGGAGATGCTAGAATTGAAGATGCAACTGCAAGAGTTGTTGGAAAAGAAGTATATCCGACCGAGTGTGTCTCCTTGGGGAGCACCAGTTCTATTTGTCAAGAAGAAAGATGGTACACTCAGGTTATGCATTGATTACAGACAGTTGAACAAGGTTACTGTGAAGAATAAATATCCTTTGCCTAGGATTGATGACCTCTTTGATCAAATGAGAGGAGCAAGGGTATTTTCCAAGATTGACTTAAGGTCTGGTTACCATCAGGTGAGAATCAAGGATGACGACATTCATAAGACAGCCTTCAGGACGAGGTATGGGCATTATGAGTTTGTAGTGGTACCGTTTGGTCTCATGAATGCACCAGCTACATTTATGTGCCTCATGAATAGTGTCTTCAGCAGGTATTTGGACAAGTTTGTGCTTGTTTTCCTTGATGACATTCTCGTTTACTCTAAGAATGAGGAAGAGCATGAAGAGCATTTGAGACTGACATTGAGTTTGCTCAGGGAGCATCAGTTGTATGCAAAACTGAGCAAGTGTGACTTCTATAGAGATAGAATTCAGTATTTGGGACACATTATCTCAGAGGAGGGTATATCTGTGGACCCCGAAAAGATAGAATCCATTACGAATTGGCCTACTCCAAGAAATGTGACAGATATAAGATCTTTTATGGGACTTGCAGGATACTACAGGAGATTCACTGAGGGATTTTCCAAAGTTTCACATGCTATCACTTCTTTGCAAAAGAAGGGGATGAAGTTCGAATGGACATCGAGATGTGAAGAAAGTTTCCAGCAGTTGAAGAATCTTCTCACTAATGCACCAGTATTGAAGGTTACAGATCTAGAAAAGGATTTTGTGGTGTGTACCGATGCATGCGGACAAGGGCTTGGAGGAGTCCTTATGCAGGACAACCACGTGATATGTTATGAGTCAAGAAAGCTGAAGGAACATGAGAAGAACTATTGCATTCATGATATAGAGCTTACAGCCAGAGTACATGCTCTCAAGATGTGGAGGCATTACTTGATGGGTAGGAGATTTGAGCTCAGGATGGACCATTGTGGTTTGAAGTATCTATTTGATCAACCTACTCTGAATGCTATGCAAGCAAGATGGCTGGAGTTTTTATGTGAGTTTGATTTTGAGATCAAACACATAAAAGGAAAGGAGAATAAGGTAGCTGATGCACTCAGCAGGAAGGTGCAGGAAATGCATGTGGCATCTCTTAGTATTTGCCAATCAGATTTGAGGCAACAGATTGTTAGTCATGTTGCTGGAGATGAATTGTATGAGTAGGTAAAAGACAAGTTGCAGCAACAAAGTCTTGAGAAGAGGTATGAGGGATATAAATTGGAAAAAGATGGGCTTCTCACTCTTAAAGGCAGAATTTATATTCCAAATGTAGCAGATTTGAGGAGAATTGTTATGGATGAAATCCATCAAGCTCCGTTTTTTGGTCACTCAGGATATCAGAAGACAATTGCTACAGCTAGAAAGCAGTACTTTTGGCCAGGAATGAAAAAGGACATGGCTGAATACATTTCAAGGTGTATGAAATGTTATCAGGTAAAGGTTGAGCATCAACATCCAACAGGCTTGTTGCAGCCTTTGCCAGTTCCGGAATGGAAATGGGAAGTTATTTCCATGGATTTTATTACAGGATTGCCGATGACTTGGAAACAACATGATTCTATCATGGTTGTGGTAGACAAATTGACTAAGGCAGCACATTTTATACCGGTTAAGTCGACGTATGAGACAGGTGACATTGTAAAGATCTTCATGAAGGATATTTTCAAATTGCATGGATTGCCTAAGGCAATAGTCTCTGACCGAGATGTAAGGTTCACTTCCAATTTTTGGAAGGGGTTGTTTGCAGATTTGGGTACAAAGCTAAACTTCAGCACTGCATACCATCCTCAGACAGATGGTCAGACAGAGAGAGTTAACCAAGTGCTTGAAGATATGCTTCGCATGTACGTGATGGACAAACCAACCAAGTGGGAAGATTGCTTACACTTGGTAGAGTTTGCTTATAACAATGGACATCAAGCATCCTTCGGGATGAGTCTGTATGAAGCTTTGTATGGAAGAAGGTGTAGGACACCAATGACTTGGGATAATCCAGTGAACAGGATTGTGCTTGGACCAGAATTTCTCAAGGAAATGGAGCAAGAGGTTGTAAAGATCAGGCAGAAGCTGAAAGCAGCACAGGACAGACAGAAAAGCTATGCAGATAAGCATAGGGTGAACAGGGAGTTCAGTGTTGGGGATCATGTCTACCTTAGAGTGAGGGAAAGGAAGAGTTCCTTGAAGCTTGGAAGTTGTGCCAAGTTGTCACCAAGATATTATGGGCCGTTTGAAGTGCTTGAAAGAATAGGGCCAGTTGCATATAGACTTGCATTGTCTGCTAGCACTAGAGCTCATAATGTTTTTCATGTTTCTTTGCTTAAGAGATATGTACATGATCCTAACCATGTGATAAATTGGGATGTGATTCAGGTGGAACCCGAGGGAGAGTTCCGAATCGAGCCAATGCGCATCCTTGACAGGAAGGTCACAATGCTCCGGAACCGAGCCATAGGTCAGGTAAAGGTGCAATGGGAGCACTACGGTCCTGAAGAGGCTACTTGGGAGCTGGAGGATGCCATGCAATTAGCACATCCATTTTTGTTCAATTCTGCGGAACACTGAGGCGATACCAGTGTAGCATTTTGTTCAATTTTGTAAGCACTGAGGATAGTGCTATTGAAGGGGGAGGGGAATGTAATGCCCCGGTTTTGACCCCGTTGCATTAGATGCATATGATGTATATATTGTAAATGATCACGGTGTGGATCTAAAGGCCAAGGCCCCACCATTGATCGGTTATGCTATGTTTTGGATTTAAATTGTCACCGATGGTATATCGGGGCATGCAGCATATATTATGTTGTTCATCATGTAAATATGCATCTATAATTAATTAAATGAACCCGACCAACTACGATCGCGGCAACTAAATCGAAAGGGGCATGATTTTCCCAAGGATAAGGATGTGGGGGAATTTGTCAAACCTTGGCCAATGAGAGAAAACCCATGTGTCTTCTTCCCTTGTCTTATTCCAACCACTTTCATTAAGAAAGGCTGTTGGTGGTTGAGGTAGTTATGATCTTTGGGGAGTGGGGTGGCAGGACTGTCAGTCCTCACCCACACGCACACTCCACCCTGGTTGACTTCAGTATGGCAGGAAAAACCTTCATGCATTCTCCAATTCGCGACCTCATGATTTTTGCGGTTCACCTCCACAGTCTGTTCCTTCCTCACATTGCTCATCCACACGCAGGGATTTCACTCTCCACGACTGTGCTGAAGGCTCACGCACATCCACTTCCGCGTCCTCTCTAGGGGCTGTTCATTTTCGCGCCTGAACCATTGCCCGTTCATTAGTCTCTCACACATAGGATTTCCTGGTTTTAACCACGTAGTTTCTCCTCTGCGAATTTGAGAATGGTGTGGCTCTGTCCTTTGCTCAGGCGCTAATTTGTGGGTTCTGCATTGTGGCTGTATACGCACCGGTCGGGATACTGTAAATTCGTCCCCAAGTGTGGTCTGCATACGTTTTTCCTCAGCGGCCTCGATTGTGAAAAATGGACTGTTGTTTCCCCCCCCATGTTGTAAATTGGTGCACTGATACGTTCAATGAGACTGTATAATCGCTTGGGATCCGTTTTTCCCTGTTTAAGATGTGACAGCTAAATTAATTGCCTGAGTGCAATGGTTGGTCTTTGGACTGTGAGAGGAGCAGGGATGGGGGCTTAGTTTTGCTTGATAAACCTGGAAGCTGGAAGCCACACAGACAAAGCTAGAGGGCTAGCCTTCTTCTCCATCACCCCTGAATATCACTGGAAGGGAATGCAGGGCCTGAGGGACTATGTAGTAGAGAAGGGACTGGTTCCTTGTGTTGGGTGTGTTTGGGTGTCTTAGAGGTCAGGCTAGTTCTGGTGTAGGTGTTCTTGGCTCTGTAATGAGCTCACCAGCTTAGCATTTAGCCTTTCCCAACTCCTGGATGGCCTGATAAACCCAACTGTGTTGGCTTGGCTGTGTCTTGTATACCTTTGGCTACATGTAAGCCTGCTAGTTCCCTCATTCCTTGGAGAATCATGCCCAGCTCGGGGGTGGCAGCATTGCTGAGAGATTAAGGAGCATGCTGGCCTATGGTTGGGTGGAACGTTGCAGCGACGTAGCTGGTTGCGGATCGAGTTCTTCATAAGATAAATGATCTTGTTCATTTTACTTCTGCAACCTTAGTTTCTGTTAATGATATGATGAACATCTTGCATGAATGCTTGTTTGAATGTATGATGTTTCCGCTGTGTCTGATAGATGATTGCAACTGTGCATGATAAATATTCATGTGAGCATATTCTAATTCAATATACAAGTTTAAGCATTCTGTTTCAGCAATTTTGTGCCTGTACATGTTCATGGGGCTCTTAGCCTGGGTGTTTGAAGCTTGTAGTCGCGTCCTCTTCGCCGGCCGGAGGCATGGGGACGTGACAAAAATGCTCCCTAATGGGTAACCCAAACTAATACAACTAATGCCACTTGTTCTGTCGATCCTTATGTGCCTAAATCCATACGATGTGAGATACACAAGGCCTCCTCCCATCAGGAAAGTTTGTATCCAAAATACCATGTTAACTTAGATGATTACCCTTCCATTAACATAGAAAAGTGATGCAACTATCATAAGCGCAACACTCACACTGCCATTGAATATCAAATCCTTCAATTGAAAGATTCTTCCCTTTATTGAAAAGTCTCATGATCAACCACCCCAATCCTCTCAACATGACACTAATCTAAGACATATTACTCCATCTCATACTACAACGAAAACACCTTCTAGCTGAGGCTTTTGTGGAAGCTTCTAGTGTTATGAGATTAAGGATAATTAACAACAAAAAAACTTCACTAAAACCACTGCCTTTGGTGATGAGGGATTTGACAGAGCTTGTAATAGATACTCATTATATCTAAAATAAATGGTGGGTAAATGTTATAACAAAGGTTTCTTAAACACTGTGTGCATTCTGAAAATAGTCACTAGTGCACCAACATAGTGACGCACTAATGCATGCCATTAAAAAATGATGCATTGGTGCTTGAAATATAAGCATGCGAACCTAGTGCATATATTATGTATTTGATGTTGTGATGACGATCATCATCATGAACGCACCAATGTGCTTATATATCTCGCATGCAGTGGTCAAATTTGAAGGACTGTTAGGATTATTAATCCTCCCTTGTCCAAATTTGGTCATATGTCTAAATTGGGAGTCCATCCAGTCTATTTACAGTCATTAACACCATTGGGTCCACTTGACCTAATTGGGGCACATGTTTCAGTTACTAAAGTGTGGGGAACACTAATTGAGGCT
>LPNX011183284.1:969077-1017552 GCA_001517045.1 Pseudotsuga menziesii
TTGGCTATTAAAGCCATTGTACTTCATTGTAATTATCTATATAATTACTCTTTGATTAATGAAAAGCATTCACAGCTGCAAGCCATTTTTGCACTGTTTCATTCTTCAATAACTGAGTAAATTGTGTGATCTATCATGTGAGTTGTGTGTTTGTCCACAGATCTATGTGCTCAATTTAATAGGTCTTAATTTTTTTTGGAAGGGCATGCAACTATCCAACCATTCAAGGATGAAAGGTTATAAAAATAATTGCACTTCAATTGAAAATTGAAAATTAAGTTGGCCCTTCAATAATTAAAAAAAGGTGAACATAAAATAATGCCCTTCCAAATATTTATAATTTTAAAATATCAAACAGAAACTACATCAAACATTGTAAATTTTCATTAAAAAATCAATAAACACATATCTCTCCAATTCCATTAAAAAATTAATAAGAAAACATATTTTCCTTCCATTCATTTGATATTCTTCAAAAACATTTAGGATTACATCATTGAAAACATGAATCTAGCCCAATGGAAGAGGCTTTCTGTCTTTCATTTGTTTCCATACATCATAAATGCCATTCCAATCTACCTCATTTAAATCATGAGGTGCACTAAGAGAGAGAAACATTAGCATATCCAATGTCTCCAATGAAAGTCTTGATCTATCATCATTTTTTTATCCTATTTAATTTTGAAAATCCTCTTTCACACATTGTTGTACTTGCTGGAATAACAAGAATAGCTTGCCATAAGTGCATGAGATAGGGAAATCCTTCAAACCATTCAGGTTCATCTCCACAAAGATCCCATGCTCCAAACATTTATTTTTTTGGGTAAGATTTATAAATAGTACAATTGAATTCATCCATTTCACCCAAACATTTAGTAATATCTACAATAGGTGACTCCTCAATACTAAATTTTTCACATAAACATTGCAACCACCTTTTTGTTTGAGATTCTCTATCATTCACTTCTTCATAATAATGTCGAGGACTGATAAACTTCGCAGCATTGAATATAGGTAAATCTGTGAACCTCCTATCTAGAGAGTCAATCACCTTTATAACAAAACATTTTCCCAGAAGAATACAATCATCTAGTGTCCCCAAATTTTGCATCTTTGGCAAACTTTCAAACCTTAATGGATGTAAATGTATCATACCTGTTCTATCTGCAAACTCAAGAGTTCCGCCTTGCGCTTTACTTAAAAAAGAGGATATGTTCACTGCTCTTGCCCTAAATATGTCTCCCAAAAACCGTTTGTGAAGCATGCTAATAGAAACATCTAAAGTAGTGCCAATAGATGTAATATCAACATGATCCTCTTGAAACTTTTGATTCAGCTTATTTAACTCAATGAGCACATCTGCAAGTAAATGGATGTAAAATTGTACTTGAAATATTGTTGCCAACTCATACATTTTTTTCTCCCCTGACTCCCAATATTTTAGCAAAGCAGGCATGAGTTTAACAAGTCTTTCCATGACCTTACCTCTAGAGAGCCACCTGATTTGATGAATTTGTAAGACCTCCAACTTAGTGATTTGAAATGATTTCATTAGTTATTTCAATTCTCCATGTCTTTTAGAAGATTTTCCAAGCCATGAATAAACTTTGTTTGCAAATTTGTCAATAAATTGCAACTCTAGAAAATGAGATGAAGCATCATTTGCTGCTAATGCTTCTCTATGAGCTATGCAATGTACATCTAACAAATGAGGGGCATCTCAACGAAGCTTAGAAGATAAACCTTCACGAATACCCCTCATGGAGGATGCCCCATCAGAGCCAAAGCCAACTAACTTCATCAAAGATAGATCCATTTCTTCTAAAAGAGACCTCACTGCATCATACATACATTGAGTCATTCCATCCTTTATTTGAAGCAAGCATATGAATTTTGTTACACATTTTCCTCTTCCTTCATTTGTCAGATATGTAACATAAACTATCAAATGGTGTGCCATTGTTCGATCAGTGCTTTCATCAACTAAAATTGAGTAAAAGGGGCTTTGTAAAATTTCATTTTTCAACTTTTTCCAATATACCTCTTTAGAAGCTTGAAGAAACTCTTTTCCAGATGTCGTATTTGTGTATGCAAAATATTCATCCGTTAAAGGCATATGTGAAGTGCATTTGTACCTATTCAAGTCACAAATTGACTTGTACATTTCTAAAGGTAAATCATGTATAGCAACAAAATACATATTTTCAATCACTGTTATAATTCTCTCCTTCACAACATATACTATTAGTTCTACATGTTTGGTAATGGGAAGATTTTTTTCGTTTGGTTTCTCCCTCCAAAAATTGTAAAGAAAATTTATGAGATTCTGATTCTGAATGACCATTTAAACCACTAACTTAAAGAGTGGTAATTCCCTCCTTAGCAAATGGAGTGTCTCTCTTAAATTTAACACACCATGAACATTTTATTCTTTCATTACCATTGCAATCCTTTATAACATAAGCCCATGGGAATCTTGTCTTCCATTTAGATTTGAAAGTTCTTTTCCGTTCTTTGATGGTTGTTCCCCTTCAACAATTTCTACACTATCAGATTCTTCATCTTCATGTGGATGAGTATCAACTTCATTTGGAAAATTACACGATTGATTACAACGTTGCGAGATACCAAATGAATCAACAATTGACGATTGTTTTTTATCCTTCTTAGGGTGACCAACGGGAAACATGTTTCAATCTTTACACCTACTTCATAAATACAAACAATAAAATAAGTAAATAGATCAATACAAAACAACACTATATTTCCTCTTAAAATAAATATAAAAAATAAATTGATATTAAAATGAAAAAAAATATAAAAGAATTATTATTGTTTTCAATGTAGGTATATATGAAACTATGAAACAATGATGTATGAATACATTCATATGTAATATAATTGTTTTCTATTTAATTTATTGAAACTTTTTTCTTAATAATTCAATTAAAATAATTTTTACTATTAATTATTTGAATAACTACAATACTATTTTTATTATTAATTATTTGTTAATATGTGTTCACTATATAGATAATAGAATTGATATTTTTAAACATTAAAAAAAATGCTTCTATCTCAAGTAAGTATAATTCCCAAAGGGAATGATGTAAGGTAATTAGAAACTTATCCTTGTAATTTGATATTAAAAAAATACATCTACCTCAAGTAAGTATAGTTTACAAAAGGTAATTAGCAATTTATATTTGCAATTTGATATATTTGTGTCTCAAATTTTAAATTAGCCTTGTCATTTAACATTATCATAAATATTATCATACCAAGAATTGGATCAAAATAATTTCATCCCAAATTTACAGCTCTAAAAAATATTAATAAATTAAATTGCTAATTGTCATTTTTAATCAATTTATAATATATATAAACCATTCAAACTTAAAATAAATAAATAAAATTATATAACTTGTCTTTGCAATTTGATATATTTGTGCTTCAAATTTTAAATTAAACATGCCATTCAACATTATCATAAATATTTTTATACTAGGAATTGAATCAAAATAAGTTTGTCCAAAATTTACAACTCTAAAAATATGATTACTAAATTAAATTGTTAATTGTCATTTTTTAATAAATTGGTAATATAAAAAAAAACTATTTAAACTTGAAATTAAAAAAAATAAATTATATAAAGATATATAACATCATAAAACTAAATGAAAAAATATTAATAAATTAAATTGCATTATTAAGATAGATTTCTCATTTTTTTAAAGTTTTTTATAATTAAAATAAAATAAAGTTATATAGAAAGACAAAATTGACTAATTAACAATATAAACAACACTATACACACAATTCATTGTTTTGTAAAACTTTTATGGATAAAAGTGTCTATACATAGCTTAAAACAAAACAATAGTGAGTTTGATAGAAAAACTAAATTGGGTTTTAAATAAAAATAGAAATTTAGAATACAATATCAAGATACAATTTATAATTTTACTTATAAGTTAGGTTTATAGAAGAAATAAATTTGATTTTTATAAAAAAAAATTAAAAATTAAAAATATAATATCAAAATAAAAATTTAGAATACAATAAAAAATTTAATTCATGAAAAAATGAAATATAATCTTTATTTTGAAATTTTACTTTACATTTATATTTCAATATATTAAAAATACATGTTTAAGAATTTACATTTCAATAAATCAAAATTTTTATGAATTTACATTTCAATAAATTAATTTTTTATGAATTTACATTTCAACATATAAAAATGCACTTACAGTGGAAAATGCTATACATGCTATAGAGAAATGCTATACATGTTAAAGTGAAAAATGATAAGACCTTACCTTTTAATTTACTTGTGATCAGGGTGTTTGTTTTGTTTTTATGTTTGAAAAATATTTTATGGGTGAAAATCTACCCTTATCTAACCATAACTAGTAGTCCAAAGTCTTACTAACCATAAATTGAAAATGCAAAATAAAAATAAAACTTTTACTAAAGTCTTATTAACCATAAATTGAAAATGCAAAATAAAAAGTTTTACTAACTATAAATTGAAAATGCAAAATAAAAATAAAGCCTTAAAAGTTTGACATTTTTGCTAATCAAAATAACCAAACTCTTACTAACCATATATTGAAAATGCAAAATAAAATTAGAGCCGTAAAAGTTTGACATTTTTTGTTACTCAAAATAACCCAAAGATAACAAGAATTCTATTTTTAGAAAAATATTTAGAAGAATTTAGTTTTAAAATCAACCCTTATTCAAACCGTAGTTTTTGCGTTGAGAGGCGCATTCTACAGCCCAGTATGAGGTAGAAGTGTAATTCTGTGCTCAACGTGGAGATGACACGTGTCACATAAAAAAGTCGGCTTATATATCTATATATATATATACAAGTCGGCTTAATAATTAATAATCTTAGGTGTATATATATATATATATATATATATATATATATATTTGTAAGTAAAGCAAAACACCTATACACACTTCAAAACAATACTTACAAGCTGGACCTTCGGAATAAAGCTAAGAGCAATTACAGATTTGTCTCAGGTATGCCTATGCGTATAATTTAAGTTTCTATATCAAGTATGCATATGAGAAACGATTGAATTATAGAAACTGATACGAGTAGATTATTATAGTATTTGATGTATTCTCCCCCGTAGTCCATTTCTGTGATTGATGGCGAGCACCAGAATCCATCTGCAATTTCTGGATTTTGTTTTTGTTTTGGCATCTGCGAGCACCAGAATCTATCTGCAATTTCTGGATTTTGTTTTTGTTTTGGCATCTGGATTTTCCCTTCTACAATTTTCACTTCTAATAATGCAGTAATTATGAACTGATCTCCAGCTTAGATCCAGCAAAGCACATTATCTCGTTATCTGCAATCTACGATTTTCACTTCAAGAGAAATTATATAAATTTGCTTATCTCTTTATATACAGTCTTTTTCTGTCAAGAAAAAGACTGTATAATTGAATTACCGTATAAGAAGTATACCATTGGAAGCATATATAACATGGGCAGGATTCTGCCCTACAGCAGGATACTGAAAGAAGTTAGTTGGCAGCCTGTTCATTCCGGCATTCGATTTGCTTGCAGTCCGCTCCTCCTTATGGGCCTTCTGATGGGCTCCCAGTGCCTTATAATTGAAGAACTTTCTTGAGCAATAGCGGCAATGGAAGATACGGCTTTCGGAGCCCTCGGCTGAGCTTGAGCTCCTAGAAGCAGAACCCTGATCTGCGTTAGACACAACAAAATTGCAGCATTCGGAGCCATGGGCAGAGCTCCAGCTCTTGAAAGCGGACCCCTCTTTGTTGGACAAAAGAAAGTTGGGGCCCCGGTTATTCTCTAACTCTGGCACCATTTTATGACCGAGCTTCTTTGCAGGGATTTGTTCTCTGAAACCCTGTACAGGCTGATCAAGGCTGAAAGTAGAGTATTGTTCGGTGAGATCCATTCCAAACAATGTTAATTTAGGCTGCTTCTCCATGCACCCCTTATGATCGCCCTCGGAAGCCATGGACTCGCTGATTATTTCTGTAACCGGTCGCTGCTGAAGTTGCATCACTTATCTTCAAGTTCAGAGTGGCTTAGTTTTTAAAGCGTTTTATAGGATATGAATTTTGTTAAAATTTTGAAGCTTTTTTAAATAAAAAGTTTTTTTTTTCTTAAGGTTTTAAGCGGACATCCAACCTCCAAACTTCGCCAATTTAAGATTTATAAAATGAGATTAAACTTGGTAAAGCGTAAGAATAGTTTATTATTATTTATAATATATTCTATTATTAATTATATAATTTAATATTAGAAAAGTTCTAATTATGAAATAAATATTATTTTATTATCTATAATGGTCATTTGCATTAATTAGAGGAATAGAATAATATTTAAAAGAATATTATATTGGATAAAAAGAGAATCAACTAAGTGGTAAAAAATGTCGATGGTAGTTATTAATTTCGAGTAAGACCATTTTTGGTTTATCGAACTTTAATTAAACATTAATTATGATGAGCCATAATTATGATAAGTTGAAAGCTCGCCAAGAAGGATTTAGTGCAATTGTTGAAGCAGGGTTTGTACCTCGAAATATTTGATCCCTCTCGGCGCATGATAGAGCCGGGTAAAGCTGGATCTAAGCTGGTACTTATTGTAAATTAATTGCAAACTAACCCTCTCGACTGGCATTAATAAGAAAGTTGTCACGCCTGTAAACAATAGCTGGAATATGCATAATGCCTCTGCAAGGTGGGTAAAAAATCTAAATGAAGCCCAAATTTTTTTAAACAACCATAGTTTTACTTATTGTAAATTAATTACATACTAACCGTAAATGAAACCCAAATTTTTTTAAACAACCGTAGTTTTTCTTTTTGTAAATTAATTGCAAACTAACAGGCTGGCATTAATGAAAGGTCACGCCTCTAAACAATAGTTGGAATATGCCTCTGCAAGCTGGGTAAATAATTTAAATGAAACCCATAATTTTTTAAACAATTTCTTTATGGGCGAGAATCAACGGCTTTAATATAATATCTTCCATAATCTTGTTATTATCAGTTTTATCATAATCAACTGAACTTTTTAACAAAAATGCAGGATAACAAATGCAATCAAGATAACAATAAAAATTATCTGTGCTTGTTAATTTCATGCAGCTAAAAACAACCAAAAGAAGTCTCAAACTCAAAAATTGAAGCAACCAACAGGCTCACGAATTGTTTCAAAAATTGAAGCAGCAGCAAGCTCACGAATTGGTTTAGTAGCTGTATTACAAAATCTTGAAAAAAATGTATAAGAGGGTGCATTTAAATAGATTTTCTAGCAGACTATGATAGAGGCTGGCGGGAAATTAAAATTTATTAACCCAATTACACACTTGGCACATGGCTCTAGAATTCATGGAAGCAGAAGCCTGAAGGTGAATCGGTGATGAGAAATTGTACGCTACTGCCATCAAATCTTCCCAGGTGAGTGAAGAGTGTTGGAAAGTTGACATCATTTAATGGATTCCACAGTTGGTTTGGTCTCTGTGATAATAAAACATTTGGCTTTTTTCGAAGACCTATTAAGATATTATTGCTGAATAAATACATCAATCAATGTAATGACGACATGACTTGATCTTCGAACTTCGAAGTAAGTTCATACTGACAAGTAAATATTTATTGATTTGTACAGTTAGGATAAGAGCCAGCTGCTAGAGCAAGCGGCCCTTTACTATTCTTTCTGTAGCGTCATTTCTCATTAATTATCATACTGATTTTGAAAATCAGAATTTGGCAGTGGCAAATTGGCAATGAGCTAGAGATTTGGAGAGTGTGTAACGTGTTCATGCCCATTGCAGAACGTTCAACTTACAATTGCAAAAAAATAAATTGATGGGAACATTAAAAGTTAGCCTTTCCTTTGAAATATTTAAGTTAAGTTAGCACTTCATTGTGGAAGGGTGAAATAAAAAATTTAAATTCTTTTTGACAGGTAAAATTTTAGTTACAAAAGGAATGGGTAGTAAGGTCGGTACATCTTCCGCTGGAGCAGCGCGTGCTAGGGTACGAGTAGGTTTGAGCATGAGTAGAGGCTCATCGAGTGAGGCATGGTGGCGCCTGGGGGAGGGGAGGACGCCCCCCCCCCCCTTCGATTTCGGATGAGAATGGAGAATGCCTTTAGAAGGCTCCTCCATAGCATAGGCAAAAAGATCTCACCCCTGGTCATTCCAAAATTCATCAAGAAGCTGGAGGAAATCCTTGAAATCGCCCTTCCTGAAGAAAAACCAATGAAAACAGCCTTGGCTCTGGCTAAGAGAGGCCTAGTGGGCTAGTTAATGGGGTTATGGCCTTCAGCCAAGACCATAGATGACTGGATCTAGAGGAACTGGAAGCCCAACCTGAAACAAGGTGTAACCTGTTACCCCATTGGGAGAGGGTTTTTTGTGTTCGAATTCATCTCAGAAGAAGACCGGGATTTAGTCTTCAGGAATGGTCCCTACTTCATGGGAACGCAAGGCCTATATCTGAACAAATGGACACCAGACTTTGACCCCGCGATCGACCTCCCCAAAGAGGTGCCAGTGTGGGTCAGGCTTCCCAATCTTCCAATGCATTGCTCAGACTTTGACACTCTGAAGAGAATAGGGAACAGAATCGGCCACTTCATTGATAAAGCCGATAACAAAGGACAATATTCCTGCGCCAGAATCTGTGTTGAAGTGGATCTTGAAGCCAGCCTACCTAAGGCAGTAAAACCAACAGTTGGATCCTGGACCCACTACCAGAAATTGGACTATGAACACTTGCCCTTCAAATGCAGGAACTGTCAAGAACACGGCCACTTCCAAAGATACTGCCCCAAATTGGCTGCTAAAAAAGAAGATGCGGAAGGATGGCAGAAAGCGAAGAAAGGGAAAACCTTCAGCAACACCAAAAACAAGGAGAAAATGATCCAAGAACCACCAAAGGAAGGCAATCCAGCGCCCAACCTTCAGGAAACTTCTAATGAGGCCCAAAACCCTGCACATGGTACAGAAGCTGGCGAAGCTCGGGGGACACAAAGCCCAAGCGATTCTGCCCGTCATCGGTCTGCCTCTAGTCTGCCAAAGGAACACACCAGCCTGAGCTTGGAAACAAGAGCTGATTCCTCTGAGGAAGGTGACACTGAAGCAAGTAGTCCGGTAGTCTCTCCAAATCAACCAAAGCGGGGACGGAAGCCTGAGAAGAAAAGAAGGGAAGAACAATCCTACAAGGATGTAGTTCAAGGCTCACAGCACACCATTCCAGAAATGATGAAAACCAGATCAGGGATGAAGATAGGGAAAACCCCGAAAGGGGGCCACCCCCCTCAAACAGGCAAATAATGCAATACGTCTCCTGGAACTGCAGAGGACTAGGCACCTCTCTAAAAGAAGAAGCTATAAGGGATTTAGTAAGAGTTTTGAGGTTGGAAGTCCTACTAATCTAGGAGACGAAAATGGAGGAGGAAGCTCTCCTCCGAGCAAAGAACTCGTTTTGGAAGAAAGGCCCAGGTAGGGCTGTGAGTGCTAGAGGAGCCTCGGGAGGCTTGGCAACTTTATGGGACTCCGCAAAGCTTGATCTTGTAGAAGAAGAAGGCACCACGCATTGGCTATTCACCAAGTTGTACCATAAAGACTCCGGTCACTTCATAAGTATCTTTAACCTGTATGTTCCTGTCTCTTTTGTGGGAAAAAAAGAGTGCTGGGATTCTTTAAAAATCTTCCTAAACCAGCATAACCCTGAGAATCTAGTAGTAGTTGGAGACTTAAATGTAACCCTTTCTCTAGCAGAAAAAAAAGGGGGATCAATAGTCCGGGATCCTGCCATAGAATGGGTGGAAGACTTGATGTTGGATTGGGACCTTGTAGATATCACCCCTGACAGAGGAAAGTTCACCTAGTCCAATAAAAGATTTGGGCCAGGCCACATTGCTGCCCACCTAGACCGGTTCCTTATTCATTCCTCCTTCCTTACTCTTGGCCTCATGGCTTCCTCTAAGATCCACGCGCATTACACCTCCGATCATAAACCAATCTCGCTCACCCTCTCCCCTGAATCTCAGTTAGGTCCCATCCCCTTCCGTTTCAACCCTTTATGGGTAGATCAGGATGGCTTCCTTGACATTGTGAACAAATCCTGGAACGAGCCAATTTATGGGTCTCCCTTCTTTGTCTGGGAAGGAAAATTAAGAAGACTCAAAGCTAATACGAAAACTTGGGCTAAAGGTCTAAGATCCCCTACAGATGAAAGGAAAAGAATCCAGAAGGCTCTGGAAAGGCACCAACTGGCCATGGAAGAGTCCCCTATCACCCTCGACATGCTCAATAGGGAAGCTGATCTCCAAAGGAAGTACCACAAAGCGTGCAGAGAGGAGGAAACCTACTGGAGAGTCAAATATAGAATGCTCTGTCTTCAAGCTGGAGACAAAAACACCACTTTTTTTCACAAGCAGGCTCAAGCTCGGAAAATCTACAACTCAATCAATGAAATTCAGATGCAAGACCAAATAATAAAGGACACCAACGGCATTAAGGAGGCTGCCCACTCCTTCTTCAAAAAGCTTTATTCTGCCCCGGACCTGGACCCGGTGGATCCGAACTCCTTCCCTCTCTCAGTGAATCCAAAGCTGATAAGTGAAGAGGACAACCAACTGCTGAACATTCCTATGAGCATTCGTGAAATTAAAAAAGCCCTCTTCAACATGGACCCGGACAAAGCTCCCGGGCTGGATGGATTTACAGCCCGGTTCTATGTCTCTTGTTGGGACATAATTAAAAGGGACTTGTACAGAATGATGAAGAAGGCTCAGATCTACTCCAAATTGGGAGGCAGCACTAATTCCTCATTCCCGGCTCTCGTTCCAAAAGAAAAAGGAGCCAGGAATTTCAATAGGTTCCGACCAATCTCCCTCTGCAATACTGGTTACAAAATCACAACCAAAATAATGGCCAACAGACTCAAAAAAATTCTGCCAAAATTGATCCCGGAAAACCAAGGTGGGTTTGTTAGAGGCAGACAGATTCTGGACAATATAATCCTAGTCCAAGAAGCCATTCATTCCAGCTACAGGAATAAAGAGAAAGTAATGGTAGTTAAGTTCGACTTAGCCAGTGCCTTTGATCGAGTCAAGCATGAATTCCTCTTTGCTGCCATGAGAAACTTCGGGTTCAGTCAAAATTTTATTCAGTGGGTTAAAGCCTGCATTTCAGCTCCCTAGATGGCTCCGCTGATTAATGGCGGGCGTTCCAAGTTCTTCTAGGCCTCAAGAGGTTTAAGGCAAGGCTGCCCTCTCTCTCCAGTTCTCTATGTCATCCAGGCTTCCGTTCTAAGTTTCCAACTGAATAAAAGTCTCCAAAACAGAGCTCTTTCAGGCATAAGAATAGCTCCCAAGGTCAAGGATGTAAACCACGCCCAGTTCGTTGATGACACTCTGTTATTGGGAGTGGCCAACCTCAGAACAGTCAGGAATTTCAAATCAGAACTTGACTGCTACATGAACAGCTCTGGAAGTGAAATAAACTTCCACAAAAGTAAGATTTATGGCTGGAACTGCTCCCCTCTCGAAATGCTGAACATCTCTCGAATCCTTGACATGGAAGGCATCTCATACTGGGACACCTTTACCTACCTGGGCATCCCTATTTTCAAAGCCTCTCCTAAAGTTGCCCACTGGTTGCCCCTTTTGGACAAGCTCAAAAACAAAATCCAAGTTTGGGGAGCAACCTGGTTCAACAAGGCAGGTAAACTTATTTTGATTAATTTTGTCCTCACCAGTCTTCCTATTTATCAGTGCTCAGTTCTGTTAGCTCCCAAAACCATAACGAACAAGATTGAAGAGCTGCTCCGGTGTTTTCTCTGGGAGGGGGGACGAAATAATGAAAAGAAGCTGCATCTTGTAAGCTGGGACAAGATCAAAAAGCCAAAGCTAGAGGGGGGCCTTCAAATCAGAGATGTTGCCACCCAAAATCTAGCCATGGGTGACAAAATTCTCTGGAACTTGATTTCTGGCAAGAACACTTGGAGCAAGCAGATCCTCCGGAAAAAATACTTCACAGGAAACAGGAAAAGGTGCCTAGAAAAGCCTCCTAAAATGCAGACTGGTTCTCCGATCTTCTTGCTCTGCAAAAAAGCCTTGCCTTACTTCACAGCTAAGCTCACATGGATACCTGGAAATGGAGCAAACATAAAAATCTGGGACGATTCTATTCTAGAAGATCAACCTTTTAACAGCCTGAACGAGCTAAGGAACATCTAAGCCTGGCTTACTGACAACAATTGCAGCACGCTGTGGGATATTTCCTCATGGGGAAATGATGATAAAGAATCCTGGGTTAGCTGGAACCTTGGATATTATCTGGACGAGCTTAAGGAGGAAGCGCTGTTGCTGTTGGATATTCTTCAAGGGAAATCGCCCATCACTGCCAGATCTAAAGATAAACGGGGTTGGGGCTCTAGCACAGGTAAATACTCTGCATCTGCTGGTTATGCTTCTATTCTGGAACGGCCTTGGGTTCCCCCCAATCCAGGCCCGTGGAAAGCTGTATGGAAATACCCGTCCATCCCAAAAATTGATATCTTCACCTGGCAATTGCTTCATAACAGCATTCTCACCAATGACAATCTCAAGAGGAAGGGCTGGGCTGGACCTTCTCGTTTCCCACTGTGCAAAAACGCTGAAGAAAACGCAGATCACTTGTTCATAGCCTGCGATTTCACTCAAGAGACCTGGAGAATAATGCTTGGTCCCATCGCTATCAGTTTTCCCAGCTCAGTCGTGGAGATGGTAAGTCGCTGGCTCCACCTTTATCCCTACGATCTGAGCAAAAAGAATCTTATTAAAACCACGTGGATGTGGATCCCCAAGTTCCTGTCATGGAAAATATGGTTGGAGCGAAATAATAGAATTTTCAAGGATGAAAGCAGGGTCCCAGCTCAAATCGCTGTCAAAGCCCGGGTCATGCTGTCTGAAGCATTAAAAATAAAAGCTCCCAAAAACAACATGGCCCCTCTCTCTATTGAAGAAGATCAATGGTTTAAGGAGTTCCAGCCAGCTCATAACAGCAATGAAACCATGAACTTGCCCCACAAGGCCAACTGGGAAATTAGACTGGCTGAAATGGATTTTATCAAGTGGAGATCAGTGCTAAATGAATGGTGTCTCTTCTTTGATGGGGCCTCGAAAGGGAACCCCGGGCAAGCTGGAGGAGGCGGTATTATTTTTGAACCTTCAGGCAAAATCCACTTGTCCTATGCATGGGGCCTAGGACAAGCTTCCAACAACCAAGCTGAAATCCTGGCGCTGTGGTAGGGCCTAATCTAGGCAAGAAATCTGAACATCCAAAAGATTAATATATTCGGTGATTCCAGGCTGATAATTAAAGCGGTTCATACCAAGAAGGTGCCCTCAGACATTTATCTTGCCCAAATTTTCAGGAAAGTCCGCCTCCTCCTCTCTCACTTCAGAATTTATAAGGCTCAGCATGTGCTAAGGAACCTAAATAGCCTTGCGGACGCTGAAGCCAATCGTGGTGCTCTTCTGAACAAAAGCCAGCTAATTGTCAACGGAGGAAGCTCAATTTGCGCGATCCCATAAGGATAAGGAAAGGAAGATCATCAAGATCAGAAGTTGTAAGGGAATTAAGCTGGAAAGGAAAACCAGAATAGTGAATCTGAGTATGCTATGTAAAGGCCCTGGCAGCCCATTTGCCAGTCTTTAATTAAATTTTAACCGTTTTTGTCAAAAAAAAAAAATTAGTTACACTTCTAGGACGGGCTAAACCCCTTTGGAAGGGCTGAGACAAGTTCAAATTTGACCGCTGCTCGCATGCACTAGTACACATAGTTATCAAGAACTACCCTTTACATATTGTATACAGATAGGCATCAATGCTTATACTACCATACATATGGAATTGTTATGTACCATTAATGATGTTATTGATGACAATGATGTTGTTGTTTTATGTATCAACATCGATGCCTTCATGTTTAAAAAAACATTAGTGTTTACAATTTTTAAAAGCCATTAGTGCATAATACTATTTTCTACAAATTTACAAATTGTAACAGTAATGTTGATAATATCATTAATAGAAATGTTATTATGATCATTAAAATAAACAATGTGTTTATTACATATATGTGCAATGGAAAATTGACATGAATGCACATTAAGTCATTTACTTTTAAAACACATCAGTGCTTACAATTTGTCAAAAACATTGGTGTGTGCAATTTGTCAAAAATGCATATACTATTTTGCACGTAGTAATATATTGTAACAATAATGTTGACAATATCGTTATCAGAAATGTTATTTTTGTCATTAAATAAATAGTGCATTTATGACATGTGTGCGCACTAGTGCAATTATCTAATAAAAAATCACTATTGCGTGATAATAATTTAAATACATAGTTTACTATTCATGAATGCTTTGCATTGTTTAATGAGTTCAAAAAAAAAATCACTATTGCGTGATAATAATTTAAATACATAGTTTACTATTCATGAATGCTTTGCATTGTTTAAAGAGTTCAAAAAATACAATGCATTGATATGCCCATATTTTCAGTAATTATGTTTATTTTTTCAATTAACCATGAAAAAATAGTTTTTTAATGTAACACCTCGTTTTTGATCCCATGGTATTGAATTGCACATGATGTAAATATTTTTATTTGATCATCGTGTGGAGCTTAAGGCAAAGGCCCCACAATGGATTTAGTGTCTTATGTATCGATGATTAAAATCGATGTCGATGATTTATGTGCTAGCCAGGCACAATATGTTTTGAGACATCATGTAAAATGCAAATTAATAAAAATACCACAACTAGCTATGCGCCACAACGTTAAAGAGATGGGGGCATGATTTCACAACTAATAGGGAGGGGAAATATTCAAACCTTTTAGCCAATGGGGAAAGGCCAAATACCTGAGGGAGAACCCATAAAGTTGTCAACTACCCATTTTGTCTTTTGTGCCCAGTCATCTAGAAGTTTATTGGGGGAAAGTTAATGCATGGGGATGGGAAGAGTATGGGAGTCAAATTCGAATTTGGGAAGCCACTCATTTTTGGAAAACGTGTTTTTGACTTCTTGGGCAAGTAAATGCTTGGAAATGCATGCCCAAGCCATTATTCATCAATGTCTTTCATTCCTCACCCATTCTCATTCACGTTGGAGCTCCTGGGATTTTCCCTTCATGTTTTTTTGTGGTTGTTTCCACATTGCACAGTTGAGAAAATTCGTTTTCTGTGTTGCTGGGCGAATGGGAAGAAGGGAACCATGATCTTGGGGTTTGAAGAGGTCATTTTTGCCCTCGTGAGCAAGCCAGGACTTTTCCTCATGTTCTTTTGTCGTTTTCCCATTTTTCCCCATGGCTGGGAAGTCGTTTTGGTGAGGCTCAGGGGTTGGGTTGTCTCCCTCACGAATTATTGTTGTTTCCTCATTTTTCCATGCCCATAAAATTCGTTTTTGTGCTGATGTGTGAATGGCCAGCAGAGATTCCCATTTTGGGTGTTTGTTGAGGCTGAATTTGCTCCCAAAATGCCCATAGGCGTTGTCTGAATTCAGATCCACGTTTTTGGGTGTTCAGGGAGGTCATTTTTGCCTCTGTAATGCTCATGAACGTTTGTTGAAATTGTATTTTGGTTCCCAGGACATTTTTGTCTTTACCTGAAACTTGTATTTGGCTGTGAAGTTCATCCTGGTGTTAGATTGGATGAGTAAGTCTAAGGAACCCCTATGTGGTTGGCTTGTTGCCTTAGCAGTCTGTAAAACCCAACTGATTGACTGTGGATGTATGTCTTGTTGTGTGTAAGTTTGTTGTTCCCGTATTCCTTGTGGGAATCATGCCCAACTCAGGGGTGGTAGTGGTGTTGAGAGATTGATGAGCACACTGGACTATGGTTGGGTGGAACGCTGCAACGACATAGCTAGTTGTGGGAAAGCTTCTTCTCAAGATAAGTATTTTCTTGTGTATTTAAACTCTGCAATTGTATTTATTTTAATGAATTATTATGAACATGTTGAATGCTTGAATGAAATGTATTTGCTTCCACTGTAGATTGCATGCATTATGAATCTCTGTATGTTTTTATGTTCAGTGGATTTTTATTATCATGTTCATGGGGCTACTTACCCCACTTAAACGATAGCAGCAGTGTCGTAGTCGCGTCCTCTCGAATGGGAGGGGATGTGAGATTTTACCATAATAATGTTTTCTGAATTTTAATAATTATGTTTTGATATAATGGTTACATTAATGTATTATATTGTGAGATTATAGATTTGTTCATCATAACAATGTAATTCATTCATATTTTTAATCAACAATGTAATATTTTACAACATTGGACATTGCAATAGAGTAAGAAAATCATCCTTAGTCATACAAAAAGGGGCAACATAAAATTCCACAATAATCAAAATTTCAATATGTAGTTGTTATACTTATTGTTAACCTGTTGTCATCCAATTGGGGCATTATGTCCAATACATTAAGACAAAATTTCTAATTTCCATAGCAACCATTTCAAAACATACAACTTAAAGTAACATTGAATTTTATTGATCGTAATTTTTCACTCAAATTATTGTCATTGCTTAAGCTACTTACATGCTTCATTTCGTCATCACTTGCAGACGATATTGTACTTGGGTTATTTGATGGAATGTTTTGTTGATTGACTTGACTATATTCCTCCTCTTCAACTGCATTAAATAGGAAGAACAAAACTAAATGTGTAAGAACCAACTGCTATAAAGAAACTACTACTCATCCAGTCCAAAATTCAACTTTGAATGTAATGGAAGGAAGCAATTAATCTACAACTAGTGTAATATTCATGCGATTGATTACGCTTTGTTGTAATGTTTCTCTTTTTATTGTTATTGAATAGTTAAACAACAACAACAAGCATTGTTTTTGTTTCCCAAAGAATATGGATTATCCAACAAGAGGAATAATGAGAATATGGACAAACTACGTGGGGAATAATGTAACTTGTAACAACTAACATTCAAGAAGGAACCCAACGAAATTGTAGGCAAATAAAATGTAATAGAGAGAGCAATTTTTGTATCTTTATGGTGAAAGCAATTTTTGTATCTTTATGGTGCCTGATGTTAAGAAGGATTATCATAAATAATATAGACAGATTACACTAGACATGCATAATATTGGGAACAAAAGGTAGAGAATGATGAAGGCAACAACCATAGAATCTCATCAAAGATGATTAACAATTTTTTTGAGATCGTGAAGCTTAGAGATCAATTGTAATTCTATGTTTTTTTTAACACAAACGGATATGGATATATTGAAAAGAGGTTGGATGAAATTCAACAAAAGATACAAACTTCCTTCCAAATAAGAAGTAAATATTTAAAGTTAGAGTATAGACCCATATAGTACTTAATTACAATCATTCTGAGCATGAAAATTCTGCTCCAAAAAACAAAATTTCCTAGAATATTATAAATGTGAGAATTACTTCTCAGTGAGATCTAGGAGCTAGAGCAATATTCACACTCAAAGTATTTGACAAAATATGCAAGAGAACAACAAAAGCGACTGGAAATAGTTGGAATAGCGCATGTGAAAGGTGTTAATAATTGATCATATCATTACAGTACATCTTGTATATGTGTATGGTACATATTTATAATAAATTGGGGAAAATTCGTGAGCCCTTGGGTCCCATGTGAATGCATACAAGTGGCAGGCTAGGATTTGACCCCTAACCCCCCCTAGGTTGACCAATATGCTCCCAAACCTAACCAAACAGTCACGAATCCATGTGTGAACATGTAAGAAGCATGCATGGGTCATAAATGAGGGAAGGAAAGCATAGGAGAACACATGGGTGAGTGGGAGAGTCCCTAGGAGCCAAATAAATGCCCAAGGAGACCACAAAACAACCAAATTCACACACTAGCACCCCTAGTCAAAGATGGAAGTGGCTTGCAATTAATGCAAGCATCTCAATGACAAAATTATCAAAGTAGGGTGCCTCAACTATCAATTAATGAGACATAATCACCTATTTGACCAGTATTGATCAGTATAACCTAAGTTGGACCATAGAACATAAGCACAAGGAAAATGATTATGTATCCTAGGTAGATCATCATGGTACTAAGGTAGATTATTTCTCTAACACCCCCCCTTAATCATAACTTAGCACAACTTATTAAACACGATTTATTAAGGCCTTGGCCACTAAGGCACAAGTCACCTTTTACAACAAAATTTTATTGGTCCATGTAACTGAGGTAAGGAGCAAAGCCTCATGGGACAAAACCTCACCTCAAAGATGGACATGCCAGAGATGAAGAAAAAAGTTCTTCAACAGGTCCTATTCTTTACTTGAATGATTTGAAAGAAATTTTTTTTGGTGATGGACTTGGTGAAGATGTTGTGGATGCCAAGATCATGCATCAATGTATCAAAGTGTTGTAAACAAAGATCATGTGGAGAGGCCCTTTGATGGTAATAATTTGATGATGGAGAGGAATCATAAGAATGTATTTTTTTGCAAGAATACTCTGATCTAATAGCATAATCAACCATGGAAAATATATCTCTACAAACTCTTTCCCAAATAACATCAAAAGATTCAACAAAATCTGCATCATGTGTAGCTGCCATATCATGAATAAAATCATGAATCTTCTTCCTAATTTGATGAAGCACCTTCATAACTCTGTGACAAAGCTCATGAGGCTCTGAAATATCATAATATATGTCATATACAACAAAAAATATCATAGGTATGGTGTCTCCATGAACGAATGGGTCCATAGAGAGAGAATAGTGAGCAACTAGATCACAATTGCAATTGAGCGAACTTGGAGGGTCTGGGTACTTGAGATTTGAACCATGGGTGATTAAAGCAAGTCCAAAAATATTGAACAACAGTCCCATGAAGGCCAATTATATGGATTTCCAACCAATGAAAGATATACAAGACATAAAAGCAACACATACAAGTGACATAGCATTGGAAACTAGGCAATTATGAGATTTTCCAACTAGTGAACTTGAGGGTTGTTGGGTATTTTGGTCATGAAATAGTTGGGCAAATGAGTCAATGATTGTAATAGGTTGTATATCACCTTTAGAATCAGAATGGGAAAGATCTGATTGGAATGGGAAGGAGATTTCAGAAGACACATCAAAACTAGCAAAACATGACTAGTTTCGGGAGGAAGCTTTGGTGAATTGACTAGGGTTTCTTCCAAGGAAGGGATGGAGGCTTTAGATTCTGATATATTAGAAGGTAAATCAGAAACAGAGCCATCAGAAATAGAGATATTAGAAATGGGTTTTACCCATGCACTCAATGCATGCTTAGGCTTACCACTTCCTTGCTTGCGCTCCCATCCTCTTTTAAAATCTAGAAGATCATATGGTTCTCCTTAAGGATTTTGGTCATGATGTCCATATTATTTCTGAAGCAAGATCATTCAATATGTGAACCTCTGCAATAACCACATGTGGGTCTCTCTCTCTTGTTTCTCCTCCTGGATCTCGAACTCCCATCAGTAGAACTAGAGCTTTCTGAACTTGACTGCTTCTTCTCTTTCTCTTTTTGCTTCAAATATTTATTCTTTCCTTTGGATTTATTTGATACACCAGCATCAAGGGCTTGTTCTTTGGTGGATTTGATGGTACCCATTTGTATGAGCTTGTCATGCTCTTGAGTCAAAGAGTCCATGAATTCTTCTAGCGCAGGCATCCTCCAATTTCTAGTTGTAAGCTTGCTTGAGTGGAATGTGGAAACATACACAGAATACTCAGGCCCTAGCTTAGAAACGATGGAAAAGATAAGTTAATAATCTTTCTTCTCTATGCCACATTGTTTTAGCTGAAGTACCAACACTTTGAACTTGGTAAAGAAATCTTCAATGGTCTCATAGTGAGTTGGGCTCAGGGAGATTAGCTAATTCTCAAGCTGGTGGCCTCTCATTTCATCAGTCTTCCCAAATAATGACTCAAGCTTGAGAAAAAATTCATTGGGTGTGACAAAAATTTCAACATGAAAGAGGATATCCCTCGAAATGTTGAGGCAAAGCTTTCCAAAAGCTTCATCAAGTCGACTGAAGTACTTAGCTTTCTCTACTGCAGAGTTGGGCTTGACTTCAGTCCCCATGGTGACTCTATATAGGCCTTTTGGACCTCAAATGGATCACTATTTCAACCTTCCATTCAAAATAGTTTAATGGTGTAATCAATAGCTGAGTATGCTCCATCCTGCTTGCGCAACCTGTGACAAAAACATTGTAAAACCTGCAATGCAAACACTCGGATTTTCTAGAAATATGCCCTAAACAACAACTCAAACCTCTCTAAATTTTTTTCCAGATCCAACTAGCTCTGATACCATGTGATAATTGCTTCTCAGTGAGATCTAGGAGCTAGAAAAATATTCACACTCAAAGTATTTGCCAAAATATGTAAGAGAAGAACAAAAGAGACTAAAAATAGTTGGAATAACACATGTGAAAGGTGCTAATAACTGATCATATTAATACAGTAAATCTTGTAGATGTGTATGGTACATATTTATAATACATTGGGGACAATTTGCGAGCCCTTGGAGCCCATGTGAATGCATACAAGTGTTAGGCTAGGATTTGATCCCTAAACCCCCCGAGATTGACCAATAGGCTCCCAGACCTAACCAAACAGTCATGAATCCATGTGTGAATAGATAAGAAGCATGCCTAGGTCATAAATGAGGGAAGGAAATCATGGGAGAGTGCATGGGTGAGTCCCTAGGAGCCAAATAAATGCCCAAGGAGACCAAAAAATAACCACATTCACACACTAGCGCCCCTAGTCAAATATGGAAGTGGTTTGTAATTAATGCAGGTGTCTAGATGACTGAATGATCAAAGTAGAGTGCCTCAACTGTCAATTAATGAACCAGAATCACGTATTTGACTAGTATTGATCAATATAACCTATGTTAGACCATAAAACGTAAGCACAAGGCAAATGATTATGTATCATAGGTAGATCATCATGGAACTAAGGTAGATTATTTCTCTAACAATAAATTTTGAAATGTTGTCTGGGTAATAACAGACAAAAATACTACATAAAGGAAACTAGTCAATGAAATCATTTTTGGGATTCAAGCTCCACAGAAGAAGTAACTTCATCTTCATAGTCAAAGTATGGGTCAGAATAATTTTATGTGACAAGAGAAGAAGAAGTACCAATATATTCATCATCCATATCTGGATCAACATCCATGTTCAAACTTTCATTAACAGGATCATGAGACTCAAATTCTGAATCTTTACCACTGTCATCAACAACATCACTAGCATCATCCACATCCACTCGAGTCTTCTAAAGAATCTCAACATTGTTTAGAACATAAGAAACAACAAGAACGTTATTGACCAAATTAGAATTAATTTTCCCAGGTTGGGTCATTAAAAAACTAGCACATGAACGACTGATGGAATCCTCATTAACCTTGGAGCCTTTACCACGCAAAATCTCTTCATGAGTCTCAATCAAATTATCACGCTTACGCACATCCATAATCATTTTATGAATCTTGGAATCAAAGGCCCTAACCTCATTCTGAAGAGTATTAAAACGAGAATTAATTACAAAATGGATTTGAGAACAAAAATTCTCAAATTCTTCCAATTATGTTCAACTTCAGGAAACTTCGAAAGAATTTGCTTCATAAATCCCTTCATGTATTCGATTCGTTCTTTTAGATCCTTAATTCGATATTGAAAATTTTATCATTCCATCCTTATTGGAAGAAATGTGCCCAACAAGGTCCTCCACATTCTTAAAAATATCCATATTTTAAAAAACCCATGAAATTAATCCTTCCCTAGGAAGCTGAGGAAAAACACAAGGAATACCTAGAGAGAATTCGAACACGAACCAAACTTACCAAATCGGAATTAGAGAAATCTATGAAAGTAGCAATCAACAACCCACGGCAACCAATCCAACACAAAACAAGGCTATTCTCAGGAGTCCATAGAAAGAATCCTTAAGAAATATAACAACTACGATTTGGACAGAAGATCCTTAAGTCCCCAAATTGAAAACTAGAAGTAGGGTCTGGATCATTGCATGAAAATACTTGTAAAAACAAGTGAAGGTTTCCAGTTGCATCAAGACAATCACCTCCTTGCTCAAAGGAGAAGGCAATGATATTCCCATAAGCGCTCACCACCATTCCAAAGCCAAGAAGTTTCAATAAATCACCAACAAACTGCCACAACCAAAACAAAGAGCTCGCAAAGGGAATGAGCCACAAACAACATCAAAGGGTGACTTCATTCATTACCTTAATGCACTGCCATCACAATTAATGCGCTAGACTATAGTGCAATTCGAAATTGCCAAGAAATAACAATTTTCCATCATGTCAACACAGAGAAAATAACCACCGCCAAAAGGTATATAAGAGTTGGAGGGTCATTACAATCTCTATATCTCCCCCTAGGGAGTTGAGAATCACTATTATAAAACACATCTGCCATAGAATTTAGGTCTCTTTTGAAATGAAAGAATTGCAGAGAATGAAAAAGAGGAAGGAGGCTACGAAGTTGATTATGAAGGCAGACAGAGATTTGACCTGATATTTCTTTTCCCCATCTTATTTGTGAGAGAGCTAACAAAGAGTCCCCAATCACTATTATAGAATGAACATTCATATCAAGAGACAATTTAAAACCAAAATACATCACATATCTATCCGCTTGATTATCGATTCCCATGCCCAAACCACACTCGTATGTTCTTATAATATTTCCTCTAGTGTAAAAAAGACCCCACCACAACTACCACCCCATTTAATTCTATGTTTATTAGGAACCCAAGTTCTCACTATAGCTTGGGAGGTTCACTCCCACAACTCCTAAATTTTTAATCGTCCCAGCATATATCAGTGCATGGTTTCCCTTGTCGAGACCCCAGTGACACAAGGCACTCTCTGAATCACCGCCCACAAAAAAAACGATGTTCATAAGAGGGGTAAGAACAATACCCTATTTTGGTATCTCTATTTTGTAAATGGATCGTGTTTCAAATATTACATAAATATTTTACCTAAACACTTGACCTAATGGACCTCATAAAAAGGCACCTTATAATGTAATTGTTGTACATACTATGTTATTTTGTAAGATCATGTAAAGGTTCATAGTAGAGAGCTCAAGGCCAAGGCCCTATGAGTGAATGTGGTCGTCTACATAAGGATATTTGATTCCCAACAAAAATATTTTCACTACCATCATATTTGATTAGTGATCGGTTACACAACATATTTGATTGTGGGTTGCAAACATCCTTAACAAGAAGCTTGGTCTATATGAGTTTGTATTTTGGGACAACCAATGGTTTTCAATATGAACATCCAGGGAGGGAGATAACATTAATTTAAGACAATGATCATATTATGTGATTAGATAGTAAAGTGACTTCATTTGTCAATAAAGCAACATAACATAAAATTAAGTAAAACTAGGACAAATAAAGAGTTAATTAGTTTTAAGTTATGTAATAATATAATAGGTTATTTAGGTGATTGTACATGTGCTTGTCTCTCTCACGATACATTAGTTTTATGCATTTCATTATTACACATGTTGTATATTGAGACACATCATCACAGTTAGAGATTAAAGAGGCTTTCTTAGGTATCTCTCCTGCAAGACATCAAGTCATAGGAGCTCTTTAACTTTCATTGTCATGTGTAATATGACTACAAGATCAAGGGGAGGTTCCATAGTCTTTATAGAGTGTTGGGAAGTTTCGTTTCTACTTTATTTCGATACTCAAACCAAGGATTTCTATCTCTCTTCCCAAGGGATGTACCACGATATGAGAGACATATTTTATAAGGTCCACCCAAGAAAAACCATATCAAGTTTGATCACTTCCTTCACTCTATCTTATTTGTACATGACCACAAAATGCATATCGACTCAAAACAAACTTCAAATTATAGATCGGTAATACCCTCGTACCTCTTTGAGACCTTCATATAGTAGACCTATCCACACTAGACTCTTTCCAACATCCTTGAGTGTCGGGAGACTTCTAAACCCAGAATCACACTTCTGAATCCTATGAGCCCATTCTTCTCTTCGGAGTCCATAGGACATTATCAGACAATGTATCAACACCCTCCATACAAATTTACAAATTTTGATGTAAATTTTCCATGGAACTTTTGAAGTCAAACTGAAGTTTATTCACATTTTTCCCTATACTTTCCATGTTATCTTTGTAGTTATGTTGAAGTTTCTCTAAATAAAATTGCTTAAACATTGATGATGGGGTTTTACTGATTTAAAAATTCCAAATTCCCTTGATTTATGTTTTTTTATTGGAACCCAACTACACTAAATATTGGAACAAATGGTAAACCACATACTCATAAAACCTTGTGTGCAATTTTGTGGTTGTTTACAGCCTCATATTTGCCTCAACAGTGTATTTTTAGCAATATTGATGGGTATTTTGTCTATTTTACAGAGAGCAAGGCCATGGAATGGAAGTTGGCAGTTGTATTATCACTTACAATTAGTGTTGCTCAATCTCAAGTTTCAATCGATGGATAGGATGCCTCATTAAAATTTTAAGATTGCCCCTCTTTTGTAGGATGTCACCATGAAGAAGTATGAATAAATTCATCTCATCAATAATAGAGAGCAAACATATTGTTAGGGTCTATAAGCAAAGCTAGGGTTTTTCATTGAAACTTGGAATATGTTATGAATTTGATTTTTGGAGTAAAATGCATAATTACATATAAATGATAAATGGTATTGTTTTAGTACAAAAAATTTCAAACTGGCCGTGATAATTTTGTTGGAATTTAATGTTATCAAAGCTGTAAAACCCCATATAAAGCGAGTGCTAAGGAGAAATGTAAGAGAAGATAAACTACAAGTAATAATGATAAGCTTAGTGTCCTTGTTGGGAAATTTGAATTTGAAGAGTTTCAGGAGTTGATGAATGTTTTTTACATCTATAAAAGCACCAATCAAAGGGGAAATAACACTATCTCTAAAACTCAACAAATTTTTTATCTCCTTTCTAATGAAAGAGGCAATTTAATAACTCTAAACCAAGAGGATTTTGTTGATAGAATTCACAACTTAAAAGAGGACATCCTTGAGGGAGGAGGCCATTATTTGTATATCTCCAACAATATGGCCCTTAACAGTGTTTTTGATTAATAAGAAAGCTAATTGTTTAGAAAAAGTTAGAGAATAAGTTAGCTCTAATCCTCGTAAGACTCATCCAAAATAACCTATTTAGAGAAATTCTTCATGAGATCAAACCAAATTCTTCTTGAAAATATTGGATAGTGTCTATCTATAAACTTTTTAACATGAATTGACCTCACAAACAAAGAGAGTCATCAAATTACAAGATAAATTGCTAAAATCTCCAAACAAAAGGCCTTCTCGATATGAAATAATTTCTAACCATTATGAAAGGAAGAAAATTCTTACTTAATATGAAATAATTTTCAAATGCTATGGATGGTATAAAAATCTTGTTCAATGTGAAATGATTTGCGTGGACTTGGAGCTAGAGAAAGGATTATAAAGTTTTCTAGAGTATATAAATACCTAATTTTAGGACAACTTTTGCAAGGTATATAAGTTTGAATTGATTATCAATCACACTATACTTTATGGTTATTAAGTATGGAGGCTTAGCTTACGTATGTTAAACTAGGATAAGTTTTATAGAATAAAACCACCTATGTTATAGTGCATGATTCATTGCAAACGAAAGGTCAACGAGGGCATTTTTCATGCAAAATTTGGTGCCCATCACTTGTACCTTGAGATTATTTTAAGACTTGTTTGCTTTCTCCACAAGATATAAAATCTATGAGACTCTACCACGTGGAGAGGAGGGTATCACTTCCTATCTCTTTGTTCTCCAAATAATATTGCTTGCACAAGCCCCCCCGTTTGACAAAATCAATGCTAGTTCTTTGATGCTTCTCTATTTCTTCATTATGTTGGGATCTCTATTGATTGCCTCCTGTGTTTCAAGAACTCTTTGGATCATTATAGTCACCTTATACCCTCCTATAATGGGTTGAATAAATTGGTTAGAGATGATAACTACTGATAGTACATCCAAATCACTTGGCCACATCCTACTCCAGAGGCTCAATTCTAGGATGGCATTCTACTTTGAGCACTTCATGCAGTAGAGGGATGATCTCATTGTCAAACTTGAGTATACTAGGAGACATTGAATGCGTAGACTTAAAATTCCTTTGGATGAGTTCAAGGTATGATCATGCCAACTTTGGATTGAGACAAACCATTACATCCCAAAGTTAGAGAGAATTTATTGGTTGTGTCACCTACAAGAGATTGAGTCGGGTTTAAACTAACCATTACATTCCACAATCAAAGAGACTTTATTAGTTGTGTCACCTACAAAATATTAAATGAATGTAGTGCCTCATCTCCCAATGTCCCATTTATTATTAGATCATAGGGGGATTTAAGTGCCCCTATTAGCACTCAAGTGGTTCCCTCGCTACATTCTTCTACCCTATATAATCGAGACCCCAAACTCTTTTCATGAAGACATGTTCAAACTTCAAACACAAGAGAGTTTTCATGAAGACGTGTTCAAACTTCAAACACAAGAGAGAGATATTATGAGGACCTTCCTAGACAAATCTTAACAAAGCAATCACTTTCCTTTATCCAAACGTCTGGTAGTGGTAAGCTCAAAACAGATCAAACCGTAGATTATTGAAGACACACACTTCCTATCAAATTTCCTCCCACAAGGATATTTGGAGCCACAAGGATATTGATCATTTCCCATTCTCGTTCTCAACTGAGTTTGGTTACCCCCCTGACTTCAAGGAAACAACCTTCCATTTGAAAGTTTTTTCTAGTGACCTTAAGTGTTAAGAGAGTCTCAACAAATTAGTTTCAACTTCTACCCAATATTACATACCTAGGTATTATAATACTTGGATTCTCCCTTGAGGACATTATCAAGCAATGTATTGTTATAGCTTGATTTGCCACACCTTAAGCATCATGCCTTGCTGGCCTACCTTTGTCCCTCTTCAGACTCACTATATCCCCCTTGCTTAGTATATTCTTGATGCTTTAGTGAAACCCTAAAAACTCAATTTTGTTGATACACGTGGGTCACAAGCTATGCATCCTGCGCATACACATCTTGCTCCACTGTCACCCGCGTACATCGGGTGCTAAAAGTTAAAAAATATTTCAGATTTTACATACCAAGCCATGGTCGTTATGATCCTTAACCTTTCATATGTTGGAAAACGCTCCAATTCAACCCTCCATTTCCCATTTGAGGGCTATATATTGAGCCATTGTGAAGTATTGGAGAAGGAGAAACTTCTAGAGTAAGGAAACTATAGCGAAAATTTGCCCCATTTCCATTGCCTTGAGTCTACATCCTTTTATCCTTGTTGATTGAACCATTTATGTTTATCTACCAATATTTCTATTGTCTTTGTGAGCTTGAATTTGCATGGATGATTGAAGTGGTGGAGGCCCAAGTGGAGGAACTTGGTTTCTCGGTTCCGATGAGTTACCGACAAAGGTTGTCACTTTGTACTTCTATTTTTGAATGAATAGTAATACTCTTTTCTCATCCAAATTCACGTGCAAATGTCTGTATTAATTTCCATGGGTATATTTGCTTTATACATGTTCAAGGGATTATGAGATGCTGACATTTCATATACATATTATATGCTTGTATACATTTGTTGTTGAGGGCAAGTTGTAGGTAGCAAGCATTGGATTGAAAGCTCAACTATGGTATTCTTCGAACGCCTGGTTGAGGTATAGGCCATATCCTTTGTTGTTAGCATTTTACATTCATATGGCATACATGAGATTGTAGTTGATTTCTGGTGTCACTCTATCTATTGTGTCTACCCCAATCCACGGGAAGATTTTCTCTCTAATAGAAATGGCAACTCCATTGGGGAAGTCTCCTTTTCGTTGGGGTGCTTTGGGTGCATTTTCTCTTGAATTGATCTCTGTTTCTTTGAGTCTCTGTGTCGCTTTTATTCATACAGTCATTACTTGACAATCTCTCTAAGTTGTTGGATTCACTCTTGTTTTTTTCCCCCTTTTGCTCGATATAAGTGGGTCACAGTGTTGATAATTGCATGTAAATGTGGGTTTTCTGTGTATAGGTCACATATATATGTTGTTGTTTCTTGAACAAACACATACATTTTAATTGTTGGCTTGTATATTGGAATGGTTGTTGGGTGAATGGTGAGTGTTGGTGAGTCTTCTTGGGTCCTTGTACTGTCTATTGACTGCTTTTACAATGACTAGAAATTGTCTTTTTATAAAGTTTCTTCTTGTCATTTAAAAAAAATTGGTTTTGCTTTTAGTGTATGAGTCATGACTTATTAGTTTCTTGATAGGATTGTCTCTTTATACTTGTTGCAGGGTCTCAGAGTTTCGTGATTCCATTTTGCATTTTCATTCATTTATTTTGAAAATACAAAAAAAAAAACTTGCATCTTTGCATGATCATTTGCACTTCTGTATTTTGCATTGAAAGAGAACTTACATTAGTATTTTTGCTTGGAATGACATTAGTCTAGGATTCATATTGGAAATATTGCATCGAAATTTAAAAAGGAAGAGACCATTTTTTATGCATTTCATTAGTGGCATACCATTTTGTCATTTGGGAAACAATTCTAGCACTTGGCAATGTTTTCAGGCGTGCATCTTTATTTTTATTGCTGAGTCATAAACATCATTAGTTGCACAACCATATCCCCTTGAGTAAGAAATATCCCACTAAAATTAACGCTTAACTTAAAATTAATTAGAAATATTTCATTTTATACAATGCACAAACTAGCTTAGGTTTTAGAGTCATGGAATGGGATTGTCTGAGTAAACTTCTCGAAGACTATAAAACATAAACAATTCGGTGTTTGTCCAGGGAGGGGAGAAATATTTGATATAATTGGTGTTCTCAAATATATCCTCTTACATGAGAGTCAATCACGAGGCAGCGTGAACGTTGGTTGAGGAGATCGCCCTCCAATGCCTTCTAGTAGCATCAGAGATATTTCCAGGATTCTATTCATATATGGGGGCTCATGAGGTACCTTTTGTGCTTTTGAGCTTTGGCATTAGTTATCCTGCCCATATAGTGGATCTTTCCTGCAACTGTCCGCCTGAGTATTGAATATATTGAGGTGACCATAATTGCTTTTCCTAGGTATCACAGTGGATACTTACAAGGGTTATTTTGTGAGTGTCCTAGTCAGGTAGTGGTTGTACATCACAGTCGTTTTATGCATTGAACACCGGGGATTTACGCATATCCACTTGTAGTGTATGGGAATATCAAGCCTCCTAGGTGAGACATGCTTGCTATATAGGGAGCTCATCTATCCATATTCCTTGCTTGTGTGGATTTATCCTAGCTTGTTTAGGGGTGTGCTATGTGCTCGTTATCTGGATTTAGGGATCATTGTTATTTGAGACTTTTTTTTTGAGTAATCGTGTATCGAATTCTAACTTTTCGTTGTTCTTGTCATAGCAGGATTACCACCTAATGATCCTTTACAACCTCTCTACAAGAGGCATAGATCCAATATCAATGGTCTTTCTCTATCACATACAGAGATCCTAAAACATTTTACCATGAGTACTACTTCTTAGAAGTTAGAGTTTCCTTCGACGCCTTCATTGGTCTTAGGTGGGGAGTCCATGAGAATCCATTTTCGGATACCTCATGGGTCCCTGGGACCCCTGTGTTTACTAGTTCTCATGCTGCTAGTTTTCCTGGACATATCAAATCGAACCCCTTTGATTTCCCTGGGTCATCGTATCATGTGCCCACTTCATCTTTAGGGTGGTCGGGCACATATGCTTAGTCAATTCCCTTTGCCACTAACCATTTTACATTTGACATGCCAAACATATCATCCAATACCTCATACTCATTTCAGATTTCTAGTGGTAGTTTTGATGTAGGGCCAGGGGGCACGTCAACCCCCTATACTACGTATCAATTTGGAGGTGGTCATAGCCCTCCTTCTACTCCTTATGTTGGGGGATTCCATCTCCCTTCATCAACCCTTAGTTATAGTGGTAATCCTTTTGTGAGTGAGGGTGGGAATTCGAGTGGTGGTACTACTTTTTACATCCCATACACTTGGCCCACATCTAGTATGTCGGTTCCTACAAATGCCTTTCTTATGTCAAGTCATCCTTCGAGTTTGAGTTTCCCTTTCGGAGGGAATGTCTCATTTGGTATCGGTCTCCCCACATTTGTAGTTGCTTCCTATGGGGTCACTTCATCGAGGGGGGTATGTGCCTCGTCCATCGTTTGGAGGCAATGTGTCCCATCAAATAGGGAATCCTAGTTATATCGTTTTAAACTCTCAAGGGGTGATTGTCATGCAAATCAATATCCTACGTTACATGAACTAATTAAGAGGAGGATACTATCCTACTGGCCAGGGACACAATATTTACCATAATCCACCCACACCCGTGGTCTCGAATTTGCCACCTGTGAGTACTTTACCTTAGATTCGGTCTTTCCATGGGGCATGGATCCAAACGTCATAACCTAGGCTCCCTTTTAGGGGTACATTGAATTTTCTAGACTTGTACAAACTTACAAACGATTCGATATGTCACGACCTGACATGGCCTCGGTCCCCGTTAAGCTTCCTTGAACATCCCAAAGTTTGAAGGAAGGAAGGGTGAGGACCTAAGTGATTACATTACTACCTTTCACCTTTGGTGCTCGTTGAATTGACTGAATCATGATTCTATTTGTTTGAGACTATTTCAACGCACCCTTAGAGGTCCTGTAACGAAATGGTACATCGAGCTTCCTGGGGGGACATATTGGATATTTAATGATTTGGACTTGGTCTTTCTTAACCAATTTTAGTTGCTGGTCCATTATAATGCTGGCACCAAGGTTTTGTTGACATTTCAACAATTTAAGGATACTCACATCTCTTATCATAATCAAGAGTGGCATAGAAGAAAGAGGTTGATTAAGGCAAGCATTCCACAGTTTTTATTGGAGTGGTTCCTTAAGTCTCTATTGCCGTATATTGCGAAGGATGTTTCGACATCTGGAGTAGCTACCGAGGAACATGCCATTTTTGGATCCCAACAGTTGGACTTTATTTATGCACAACCTGGGCTTCTTTATGAGATTATTCCTGATGCAGCGAGATCAAATCATTATCCCAAGTAGAAACTCAGGCCGCATACTGATGGAATTATGGGATCTATGAGTGCTAAGGTTGTGGACCAGGTGACAAACCAAATGCAAAATTTGTCTCTTAACCAGTATGTAGTGGGACAAGATATGACTTTGTCTACTCCCACCGAATTGGTGGATGTACACTCTGTGTAATCATTGAACTAGAAGGGAAACTAGCAACCCGAACAAAAAAATAAAAAAAGGGGAAGAATAGTCGACAGGATGGGAATAAGAAAGAAAATACTAATCATGACAAGAACAATGAGAACGCTGGTGGGGATAAGAAGCCCAACCAGAAGGTCAAAATTCCTTGTAAGTTTTGTGGTCAAGACCACCTTACACACTTGTGCCCCAGGATTAATGAAGCCTTAAAGTTCTTTGCATTGATTAATCCCTTTCCTCATAACCAAAACATCACTTCAAGTGCTTGAGCCACCGAAAGTGGGTCTGGTGGAACTCAAAACCATACAGTCCATGATGGTTGTCATGGTTGTATCAATGTGTTGTCAGTTGTTCATGTTGCTACATGTTTGTGTGATTACGGTCCCTTGCAACCAACTCTGGGGAAAGATCCTCTGCCTCTGGAGACCCCTTTGCAGATTGATAAGCTTAGGTCTATACCACACATGCCAAAAGGAGTCCTTAAGTGCTCGACACACAATCCTAATGTTTGAGCCACCCATAACTATTCTATTATGAGGATCTTGACCAAACATAATTTGCGATGTCATATTTGGAGGTGCTCTAGATGTTTCCTTCATAGAGAAATTCCTTGGGAGATCTTGATTTAAGTGGCTTGAGTGTGATCAAGTTTGAGATGGCTAATGTCCAGCCTCTTGCCTTACCATGTGGATTTTCAAGTCCATGCAGAGTGTCTGAAGAAGACCATCAAACGTACTGTTATTGATGAAGGTGCTTCAACGTCAGTGATGTCTTTTGCTTGTTGGAAGGGCCTTGGATCTCCTTAGTTGTCTCAATCTATGATCATGCTGACGACATTTGATGGAACGGTTCGTTTAGACTGCATGGAATTATTCCTTATCTTTAGCTTCAGTTGGTGGGGGGGGGGGGGGGGTTTGTGNGTAGTCGTCTCGTCTGTACTTCGTGTAGTATGCTTTCCCCATGAAGGAATAATGGTGGCAGTTAATCAACTATATTTTACTAATTCTATTTCTTTTGCGTCGTAGGGATCTATGATCCCGATTATTGAGAATCCTCGGTCGACAATTGAGAACGTTGGTGTCAGGATGTATCCTTTGCTTATGGAAACCTTTAACTTTTTTGACGCCAATCTTAAATATCGATTCCACTTCTGATGGTGTTTTATCATCATTGAGTTTAGTCTCGTTTCGTACTTTGTATTTGAATGATCCCTCGATTCTCCCTTCTCTGGTTGAATCCTATGAAGGATGTTCACGTGTCAGACTAGATATACCATTGTTTATAGCCCAAATTGCTTATCAAGTTGTATTAGATACCATTAAAGATTTTGATCTCTTCTCTTTGTGGATGAAAGAGGAAGATCTCCCATTACCTCTTGCTTGGGCAGTGAAATCGTCATGCTTGCATGATTTCCTTAACGACACCTTACCTTTATATGAAGTCATTATTGAGGTCATGTATGGTCTATAACGGCCTTGGGAGGAGATGCATCATCCATCTTGCTTCCTCCCAGAGATTGAACGAATTGAGCATGATGAGTTTCAGTCAACCTTAAGCGAGAAATTTGGTCATCCCATGGCCTTGTTTGATATGCATGGTACATATGCCGAAGGGATCATGAGAAAAATTTCCCCTACGATTCCCATTAATATTTCTCAAACCCTTGGAAAAGTGGAAAATGTTTGTATCGATGCAGATTGTTCACCTAAAGAAATTTAGACATACACTGAGTTATTTAAGGAATTTTGCGATGCATTTTATTTGTATTACGAGGAAATGCCATGGATAGACCCACACATTGTCAAACATGAAATAAAAAGTTATCCTAATTCCAAGCATGTTTGTCAATGCTTAAGAGCGGTGAATCCCCGCAAGGCACCTGCTATCAAGGCAAAGATAGAGAAGTTGCTCAAAGTTGGCTTCATTTACCCAGTTCCCTTAATTGAATGGATATCCAACTCCGTTATCGTAGACAAAAAGCAAGGAACTATTCATGTGTGCACCGAATTTAGAGATATGAATAAAGACCGTGCTAAAGATAGCTTCCCTACTCCATTTATTGATTAGATTTTGGATGAGTGTGAGGGAAGCAAGATTTTATCATTCATGGACAATTTTTCTGGCTACAATCATATCCAAATCAGGCTCGATGACCAACATAAGATCGCGTTTATATGTCCTTGGGGTAATTTTGCATACCGTAAGATGCCCTTCGGCCTTAAAAACGTTGAAGCAACCTTCAGTAGGAAATTAACTTTGAATTTCATGACCATAAATGCATAATCAAAGTCTATTTGGATGACCTTGTTGCTCACTCTCGTCAAAGGATAGATCATCCGACACACCTTCAACTGGTATTCGTGAGATGATGACATTATCAAATTCGCTAAACCCTCAAAAGTGCATAATTTGTGCTAGATATGGTTTCCTGTGGGGATTCATCGTTTCAAAGAGAGGATTATAGTCGATCCATTGAAGTATGAGGCAATACTTTGGTTGCTTCCCCCACGCAAAATTCATTAACTTCAGAGTCTCCAGGGGATGGCTAATTTCCTACATATATTCATAGTGAACTATGCCAACCTTACCAAGGGTTTCATGTGCTTGTTGAAGAAGGATACTCCATTCCTATGGGATGAGAGAGAACATGAGTGCTTTGACACTCTTAAGAGAGCCTTGGCATTGGCCCCTTTGCTTTATTCTCTGGACTATAGTAGAGATTTCCTACTTTATGTGGCAATGTCTCAAGAGACCGTTGGCATGGTCCTGGTTCAAGAGGATGATGAGATCCATGAGCACGTTATCTATTATCTTGGTCGAAATCTTATCAATGTTTAACTCTTATATACTCATGTGTAGAAATAGTCCTTAGCGACTGTTCACATAGTCCAAAGATTGCGACATTGCATTTTACTTTTCTAGACTATTGTTGTAGTGTATATCAATCCATTTTAGTTTGTACTGACAAGACGAATGATAGGGGGATACAATAAATGGATTGTGATTCTGTAGGAATTTGATCTTGATTTTGTATTTGAAAAATAAAACAATCTTTTGTCTTCGCGGAGTTGATGTCAAATTTCCCTAGGCTTGATGAGGACACGGTTTATGAGGACTCATTTGTGGATGGGCATGTTTTCCTCATCTCGTCTATGGACCCCTGTTATGGCGATATTATTTTTATGTTAGGAATCTAAAATTCCCTCCACGTATTTGGAGGGACGAACGATAACATGTACGTCGCCATGCTAAAAATTACCTCATTATCAATGACACTTTGTATCATATTGGGGTGTATTCTATCTTCCATCATTGTTTGAATCATGAAGAGGATGAGGTTGTGCTTAATGACTGCCACAATGGGGCGTGTGGTGGTCACTTATTCGGGATCGCTATAACCAAAAAGATATTGAGAGTGGGTTACTATTGGTTGTTGATATTTAAATATTGCATTAATGTGGTCAAGGGATGTCTCCCTTGCCAGGTGTTTTCTTGGAATATATGCTCGCATCCTGCCTCATTGCATCCTATCATCATTGTCGGTCCCTTCACTAAGTGGGGCGTGGATTTCATGGATTGCAACCCAGCTTTGGTTAGGGGGGTTAACCATTATCATGGTTGTAGTATACTTTATTAAGTGAGAAGAAGCCATGCAACAATCAAATTCGATGGTGCGCTGACCACCCATTTTGTATTCAACTAGATTATCGATCGGTTCAAAATTCCGAAAGAGATTGTCACTGATCATGGAAGTCACTTCTAGAACAAGATGATGAAAGAATTAGCTTTAAATATGGGGTTTAAACAAGATCATTCTTTGTCTTTATATCCCGAGGTGAATGACCAAGTGGAGGTGGTCAATAAATATCATAAGACCATTCTACAGAAAACTATCAGACAAAGTAAGTCTAACTGGGATATTCTGTTATATCCTTCTTTGTGGGCTTACTGAACCATATTTAATACTTTCATCGATTTCTCATCGTTCCAGTTAGTTCATGGGGTGGACTGGGTTCTTCCCATTGTATGTGGGATCCCTTCGTTGAAGCTAGTCGTGGAGTTCCTTCCGGACACTTCCGAATTAGAACTACTCTTAGTCCACCTTGAGCAGCTTGATGATAAACATTGAGATGTTGTTGTGGCCATAGAAGTTAATAAACATTGTTTCAAGGCTTAATATGCTAAGTTTGGCCATCCACACTAGTATTCTAAGGGAAACTTGGTCCTCTTGTATGATCAAGCTAACGATTCGATAGTGGCAGGAAAGTTCAACCCTATGTGGCATGATCCTTACATCATAAGGCATGTTGTAGAGGAAACATCTTACGAGTTAGAAGAATACGAGGGGAATGTCTTGAAGGATCCTAGAAATGGGCTCTACCTCAAGAAGTACTATGCCTGAGTTTCTAGGTTGGGTTGGTACCTTGTATATTAGTGTACAATTTTGCGTAGTTTTTGGTTTTTCTTTTGGTGTCACCAGTTTGCTGATGTGCTTCCTATTAGTTGGCATATGTCAATGGAGTCTTCGATGTAATTTCAATTTGTGGATGGTTCCATCCTCCATACACAGAACTTAGCTTTTGTCACTTGGGTCATTTATTCACCCGAGGGTCAACTTGTATCTTCGGGAAGCATATGTATTTAGACATCATCGAATAATGTGGCTGACTATAGTGCCATCATCGAGCTATTACATGATGTCGTTTATAATAGTATTCAGTATTTAGAAATTAGCCTTGATTCAAAGTTGGTTGTTTCACAATTTAATGGTTGGTACCATGTCATAGATCCTATGTTGTTGAGAAGGTTCTTAAGGGTAATATTGTTAGAGCAACATTTTGATTTCATTACATACATTCATATACCTAGGTGTTATAATCAAGTTGTTGATTCATATGCAAAATAGATTTTAGATTGGCATTTGTCACATAACTAAGAAATAAGTATTCACATACACATACACATTTATCAAACCAATAGCCATACAATTTTCAATTGCAAATAAAACTCCAAAAATATGGTGGCATAGTACAAAATTGGGCTTCTATCACTCAAAATATACACGACTGATACAAAATAGAGTCATGTCCCTCTATGCCTGAGGTCCTAGATGAGTATCATGGTAACACACAATGGTGTTGTCTAGACACCTAAATAGCCTCACCCATGCATGAGGTACCCCAACCACCTTACTCTACATAGCCTCGGGCATGTCCTCTATCTAAACCATGGGAATCCTGTGAGTCAATCGAGACAAGTTGCTCTACACATTTTGTAGAATATGATCGATATCCCTTCCAACCAACTATGCTCCTCGACCTCTGCATCATTGTCATGGATAACCCTCCGGTCTTCGTGGACCAATCTCTACGACAATGTTTCTAATGTTAGTACATAAAACCACCCAAAAACATTTTTTCCATACATTAAGTGAAAAATACCAAAAAATAAAATATCGCAATACAAAATTGACCTTACCTATTTCCCCGAAGGTGGACCCTAGTGGTAGTGGCATGCCCTTGTATCCACATAATTCTACCCCCTCATTGGGGTAGTCATCTATGGTGATCACCTATCATCATCATTGGTGGAAGAACTCATTTGAATATGGAGAGGGAACCATGCCACCTCCCAACTTCCTCATCACATCAATCCAACATGTTTGGGCTAGATCTTGTAGACCATGGGGAGGAACCTCTATTCTCAGGATAAGGCCTGGTACCCTCTCGAAAAGGAAACTGCACAATATGTTGGCAAACCCAAAGTTCTTGGCTCATCTAAGTTTATACTATGTCAGATGATGTTTCATGTTCCCTAATAAGTATTTGCTCCAATAATAGATTGTGGGTCTCATACACTCAACTGTGTAGAACATGATAGGTTGTGAAGCCCAATGTAAATCATCTGGACAAGATATCCTTGTCAATACTAGGTGGTCACTTTCAAGCTTAAAATTTGGATGGCTGAAATAGACACTTGACTTACCACTTTTCGGTGTTGGGAAGGCAATATGCGGTAATGTACTTATCCATGGTCATTTCCCCATCAGCTCCATGACCTCTAATATTGATTACCTCACCTTAATGAGATAATCTGGTGATAAAGTATATATCATCAACCTCAATTTTGAGCACTTGGTCGTCGAGGTTGAATTCCTCTATGTATGGGTCCCAATAGTTGATAAACATTTGGAGTAATCTTGGTTGTGCCCTCGTACTCCTAAGATTCCAAAATTTATAAAGTAAACACCTTTGTAATGCTTTTTGGGTGGGAAAATTACCATGCATTTGTTTATCAAGATCATCATGCTCTCATTCCCTCCACTCGTTCACCATCCTACAAAGGAGAGGGAGTTTTGTGAGTCAAACAATTAAAAAAACTTCATCCATGGAGTTGTACCCGGGTCAGAGTGTGAACAGTGGTGTGGCCACACAGGAAGGCTTTGATTTGCTTGCGTGGCTCCACCCTTATATGTGGCCCGATGATCTGTGATCCGAGTGGGCCGACTTACATAATTTCCATGATTTTGACCACTAAAAATTGAAATCAAACCAATGGAATTATAGAGCACGGTGAGAGCACTTACTTGGTACAAATGGTTTGTGATTTCATCCATCGTAGCTCCTAGAATTGACATTTGAAGATTGAGGGTGAAAAAGGGCTTCCAAGCACTCTTTGTGGTAAAAAATGAAATGGTATGGTAAAATTTCAAACGTTTACTATTTATAGAATCTCTTACCCAATTTTCTATAGTTTTCACCCCATCTTTAATATTTTACAAACTTTATGGGCTAATATCATGGTTTAACGATATTTTTAATGCAGTTTCATCAATCCTCAGTGGCTTTTACCATTTCAAGCCTATTTGTGCCTATTGACATGTATATATCTTGACTGTCATATATGATAGGATATCATTCCACTTGCATTACTGCATTATCCTATGACCATGTTTCATAAACCTTAGGTACAAACTTGATTTTTAACGACACTGAACCTTCTCGTCGCTTCTATAAGTGTTGTTATTTAAGTAGTAGTACATTCCCGACCATGGGTACCCTAGTTAGGACTCGTCTTTTCATTTGGTGCTCATATTGAATCTCCTCCTTAGGTATGGGAGTCCCTTATAGTACCTCCATGTCTTTGAGTGGAAACGTCATTTTCCTTCTTATCTCTTTTGTTGGCCATATTCCACAGGGACTCCCTTTTTATATCATGTTGTAAATGCATTTCATTTGTGTGCTTGCATTATTGAGCCTAATGCTAGCTCCCCGCTTCAGTGTTACAAGAGAAATTGCTCGAGCATGTCTCAATCCTAGCCAAGAAGAACCAATTATTCATCCTTTCTAGGTTGATCACCCTTTACCCTAGAGGAAACATCCACCTGAGTGTCCTTATCCTGCACGTGTCTCCTTGCATTGAGCATGAGTATATTCCACTGCTTGGAACTAGTTTGCTTTCCCACGACAATCATTGTCTCTATGTTGTACTATAAGCATATTTTATTCTTTTTCAAGATTTTATAATATGAAAAAGACTAAAAAATAAAATATAAAGTCGGACGAGAAATGATATCATCTTATGTTGGCAGCTCTTGTGTCATCTTTGAAGAGAGAATCATTTTTTAGTCCATCTATCATGGGTAAGGTTTTTAGAATGAACTTATGAAGCTTCACTCATTATTCAGAGCTTCCTCCACCGACTGGTTAAGCTTATAGTCCACATGGAGCCTTTATTGATGCCTCTTACTTCATAGAGTTACAACAGTATTCAATCTTGAGTCTTTGATATCTAAGTTTATCCATTTGCCTTGTGCTCGTGTTCAAAGGAAGTATTTAGCTTGAGTCAACCATTCCTCAGATCTCTTGACTTTGCATGTCAGCATTCCTAGTATCACATAAAGCTGTAGTTCTACCTGGCACCCTGTGCCTACTTTAATCATTTGTAGGTGACATTGAACTCAACAGATGACACCTCATCATTGGTCATTGACTGAGTTATTTCCCTTGTGTTCGATGACAGTAAATCTATTCAGACATTGGTATTTATGTCATATCTTAGATTGCATTAGACCTTATTGGTGGTTTTTGTGCCTATGTTAGTAGTTTTCATCATTGGATACTATTCAGAGGATCTCTTTTGCATGTTACTTGCATTTGGTATGCGTGAGAGACACACATGGTTACTGGTTCTTGCACATCCTGTTCGTCTGAGTTCTTCAAAATCATTTAGCCTTGCTATGTACCTTGTGTTGGTTGATGGGTGATTCCTTCATGTCCTTCTTTCAGTGAATTCCATTCCATCGACTTCAGATCATCTATTATGAAATAAGGTTCTAGAGTCAGTTGAGTACTGTAGTGGGGATTTCTCCCCATCTACGGGCAGAAGCACCGACATTAGATCATTGTGATCGTAAGGAAGAGTTCAATGGAAAATAGAAAAGCAGACTAAACTAATTACGGAAAGCAAATATTTTTATCATTTTATCATATATATCGGCTAAACTAATGCAATAAAAAAAATGTGAACACACCTTTCTTCTGCAAGATGGGCCACCGTAGCAGTCCTCGGAAGTGGTTCTGGAGCTCCATAGGTTGGCTCTCCAGTTGTATCCATGGACAGTTGCCATATGAGGAATGGATCCAAAGAGTGTACAAAGAATATCTCAACGTACACCGTGGGAAATGGCGTCACAATGGGAGTGATAGCAGGAAAGTATGTGGTAAGAGAAAAATGGCACAACATAACCACAGGTAATGAAAAGGTATGTATGTTTTGGGAGAGCCCTTCACCATGTATTTATAGTATGGTCTTAGGGTTTTTTTAACCTAATGTGATGACCCATGGTATTTTCTTGCCCATGGTATATATCTGTGGTTTTTTTACCTTTTCTCCTTTTTAGGGTTTTTTAACCCTTTTTGGGAAAGAGTGAAGGTAAACCATAATAAATGCTCACTATCCCTTCATTTATGGGAAGGAATAATGGTGTTTTAGACCATTTTTTGTGGAAATACAATTGTGAAGGTCAAAAGTATGGGAAATATGGTGGGAATATGATGTATGTATATGGTTTAGACCATGTAGAGCTAGGTGAACACTTTTTAGTGTTAATAGATTGCACCCTGATGTGGGGTAGGAGCTAATCGTATGGTCGATGGACATCATAGGATCATGGGAATAATGGTGACAACAATGGAGAGACTGGAGAGACCTGCAGAGAAGTGGAGATTCCTCTTTCAAACTACAGTGGCTTTTGGTTTTTTATTATGGGTTCTCAAAAGTGGATGAGATACATATAATGTGTGACATGTATATGGATGAGGAGGGCATACCCATGCTTGTAACATTGTCAAAAGAATAAATAATGGGATCAGAGCTCAACACATGGGAGTTGATCAATAGATATACAAATGATGATACATAATGGTGGCCTCAATGGGAGGTTGAATACCATGCTGGTATGAAGAACTGATACATAGGAACAATGACATTCTCATGGAATGCAATATCATCACAAGTGATGCTCTGCTAGATCTAGGAGTGTATATAACTAGAGGGACTCAATGAGTGAGAGTCAGAATCTTTGTGGCACAGTATATAGCATCGAGTACTAGAGATATACACTGGGGGCTTCCGAACACTGTCGCCAATGCAACTAGGAAATCACAAGTGACAAGAAACTGTGTGGGTCCTATAGTAGACTCACCAATGTGCTAAAGTCAGGTGACAACCAGCGTATTTGAACAAATAATGAACAAGCCAATACCCTGTACGAATCTCAACAGTGCAATGATGTAGCTGAAGTTGAGCACATGAGACACGACCAATTCGAAAGGGATTAAAGACTCCTTTCAAGTGGTCCAAGGAACTAATCAATGAGGTGGATGAAACCAAGATACAGGGACCTCTGGTTCTATCCTCTAGAATAGATGTGCTGACGTCGACAAAGGGATACCTGCAACTAATCAAGGAAATGATGTGTCCTTGAATAGAAGCACGAGGGGGATAACCAAAGAGGTGGAACAATTTGGGGACTGAATCACTGAATGGGGGAACATGGGAAGGGGAGTACGAGGGAATCAAACTTGCTTTGTTCAGAGTATGACAACAGGGCTGACCTGGCAGCAAATGAAACTGACTTAGGGGAGAGGGATCATAGCTGTAATTCCAGGAAGATAACTGCAAATGGGAAATACTAAGGGAGGTAACTGGACTAATGGTATCCAGGGCATCCAAGAAGGACTCATCGCAGAATACTCCAAACAAAGGTGAACCAATGGGGGGAAGCTACCAAACTGTAATATGATATGTAGTGGCGCCTAAAGACATCGTTTGGGCCTTCTTCATAGTTTGAAGGAGCATAAAGAAGGGATATAAGTAAGCTCAATATGACACGATCTCATGGATTTTTAAAGAGTCTGAAAATAGGAAGAAGACTACAGTGTGGTCTCTTTTTCGATAATAGTCTCCTAAGCCTGAAAAAAGGATAAAAGTATAGAAAGGAGATCTCTCCCAACCTTTGGGGAAGGAAGACTTCTTTACCGTTGGTAGTCCAACCAGCTGGAAAAGGTTAAACCTATACTGACTAGACGATCATTCAAATACTTTTACGAGCCTAAACAAAACCAAGTTTTCTCAGCAATATTTTCTTGATGATAAGGCTGGAAAAGAGCTTAAATACAACCTATAATGAGTGTTTTCATAAAGTACGACACCATTGTTCGAGAAAGCATAAAAGTATACAAAGGGAAATGTTCCTAGCTGGAAGGTGCTAGGGTGATCCTTTTCTTATAATAGTCTATGTAGTCCGAAAAAGGAAATAAATGAGGCCACATAGACGCCATTTCAAATACTTTAACGAGCGTGAAAGGAAGCAAGCGTGCTCGACAATCTTTTCATTCTTTTGGGAGTCAGAAAAGAGCTTAACAGAAACTCCATAATGCTCAATCAAGCAAGGGGGAAGTGTTCGATATATGGAAAGAGGTTATGATGTGAACATGGTTGAGAGGAATAAATGCAAAATAGTGATGGGCCCCCCTTACGAGATGATGGATGGTGGTAATAGATTGCACACTATGCAGTATGGATGGAGCAAAGGGCTCGTGAACATGCCAATACATACAATGGGATATTCATGTGATGGCACACAAATCAAAGTGACTTCCAGGAAATGGCCCAGAAAATCATATTGATCACACAAGATGAGGGTCTTATTAAAAGACAGAGAATGGAAAATTGAACTGGGTGGTGCAAACGACGTCTCAAATGGACTCCAGATGACTTTGTGGTGCACGAAAGAAAGACTAGAGCAAATGGAGTGGAGGACACCAGAGCTCAACCGTTGATTTCTTTTGATTGGACCGATGCTTTTCCAAGCTATGACTTGCAGGTAAGAGCTCTCTTCAAACCCATCTTTTTCATTGGTTTAGTTTATGGTTTTTCTCATCCCCGGGCTTATGCCGAGCTCAGGGGGTTCACAGTGTCGGGTCACGCTTTTCAAGGGAAAAGAGATGATTTAGGTCGCTCATATCGAGCTTACAAGAACGAACTGATCGCACCCGTTGATGAGACAAGCGCGACTTAGGTTGCACCTGTTCAACAGGTAGGAGTGACCCCATTGCTCTTGTTTGGGGTTTTTGAGCGACTTGGGTCGCACAAAAATGTCAAATAGGGGCGACTCATCCCAGGATGAGTTTTTGTGCATGATTGGACCTAACATGGACTGTGTGTATGTGTAGTATGCCACGAGTGACATGGCGAGAGCGAGATATTCGGAACCTCTGAGATGAGGTACGTGATGATCTGGTAGTGTAGGATACACTCGCTCTCTATGGGTTATGGAAGTACTTCCAAATCCCACTCATGCGTTCAACAAAACTATTGTTGGAAAAGCTGGTAAGATTCTGGGACTGGGATGCTGAGTGTTTAATCATCCAGGAGGAGCGGATTGAGATCATGCTCCTTGATATATATTTTCTGAGAGGGCTCGCTATGCTGGGTTTGATTGACGACACTATGCCAAATCTCTCCCATGGGGTGTCACTGGAGGACCTTTGCGAGAGGCATTGCTATGCCTCTGTGACGGTGCACTTTTCATACATACTGGTGTGCAACATCGAGAGTCTTAAGACTCGGGTTGTGGCAGAGATGGTGCTGCAGATACTGGAATCATCGAGGCCGCACAAGATCTCAGGCGATCATCTCCAGATTGTGGAGCGTGTGCTGAGGGGAACCTACTTTGGGTGAGCCTAGATGAACTTGACACATGTTCGGCGTGCACTGAACCATGCTAGTTCAGTGGGAGGGGATTTATGTTTCCCCTCATTCTTGTTCTCATTCTTATTTGAGCGAATGCCCACTCTATGACCGCATCTGGCGGTGCATGAGGGGGGACCTCACGAGCCTCGCATGAGGAGGTGGAGCAAGATGATGGTCCAGAAGGGAGGTGACTTAGTGGTTTGATTCTTAACCTGGGAGCTCTTTTATAGTGGCAAAAATTACCATTCCTTATAGAGGACTATATATCCATACGCTAGCATGGATTACCGGGGAGATCCTGACATGCCTCGACCTCCAGGACATGCTTGGGGACTTGATGGTATGCATACATGATGCTTTATGTGGTTGCATTCATATATAGTTTACTAGCTTAGTGGTAGCAATTTTATGTGTGTGATGGATACTGATGACATACTGTGTGTTGGTGCAGACATTGGGCCATGCCCTCTAGTAGGATATCAGAGACGGAGGGGTAGAGTGGAGGGGTAGATCCACCTGCTCAAGGGCACATGAGGCGCTGGAGTACACTAGACTCACTTCGACTCAACATTGAGCGCTTACTATATGGGGTCACCGATGACAGATAATAGTACCTCGATGACGATCTGATCGCCACATGCTACCATGCTCCTCCAGAGTGGATCCCTGTGATGCAGAGTATCGTAGTCGATGCTGAGTATCTCAGAGTAGCGACATAAGGTGATGTGCCGATGGAGGAGGAGGAGGACTCCGATGAGGAGGACATGGAACAAGAGTATGAGGAGGGAGACTCTGACTCTGACTAACAGCTAGTGATATTGCCCCCTAGTGTGGTGATGCACAGGGATTTTTGTACTATATGTATGATCAACCGAGAAATCTTGCGGAGCTTCTCATTTTGTACTGAACATTATGACATGATATATATATGCACGTGGATGCACTTTTTATGTGTTTTTTTATGATGATGCCTATATGATGTATATGACATATGTATGCATGACTATATGATGATGCATGATGCAATTTTATTTCCTATATGCGATGATTGATGTGCCACTCTAGAACGTCATTAGCCATTTGGTCTACTAAACTATTAAGACTTCTGGGAATGTGCACGAATGTAATGGATTGAAAATGTCTAACCAAATGTCTAGTGCACATGAACTTTATAAAGAGACAAGGATCACATACCCGATAACAGTTATTCAATTGGGAGACAACTAGCTAAGAGTCTAGGAAGACATCAAGGTGACAAATATACAAGTGGAGGGCAGTGGTCAGGAGACCCATGACACCGTCGTACTCAGCCTGGTTGTTGGTAGCAATGCCAACAAACATTCCATCAATATGGATCAACTCATGTGATGAAGAATACATGACCCACGCAGTTGAGGCGAGATTAGGAGACCATCTACTTGCTCCGTCAACGAGCCCAATGTAGGGATGCGAGGTAGGATCCATCTAGAGAAACCAAGGAAACAAACTGTAAGAATCTTAAAAAGAACGACGCAAAAAAAAACAAAAAAAAACTATGACACAAGTGTACTACATGGTGAGAAACTTCAGGCATAAAACCTCTTGAGGTAGAGCTCGTTACGAGGATTCTTCAATAGATGGCCATCAGAGTTAGCGATGATGTATGCCCCATTTTCGAGGCATCGATGGACAACATATGGGCCGCACCACATGGAATGAAACTTTTCTTTTCCTAACTTATCATTGGATTGATCGTATATGAGGACCAGACTGCCTTCGCTAAAGGTGTGAGGGTGGACGTGGGAGTCAAAATGGGACTTTGACCTAGTCTTAGCTACTTCGGTCATTTGGAGAGAAGCATGGCGATCCTCATTAGTTTGTTTGAGCATAACTAGGTGTTGTTTTAACCAGGAGGTATCGGGTAAAAGTTCGACGACAAGGCAGAGCGAAGGAATATGGCACTCAATGGGAAGTACCAACTCCACACCATGGAGCAAGTGAATTGGGGTAAAATCTGTGGCGGTCTTCGTCAATGTCTGGTAGGCCCAGAGGGCGGAAAAGAGAAAGTGATGCCAGTTGGATTCATGTTTGTCCACCATTCGTTGGAGCATGGTTTTGAGGATCATGTTGACAACCTCAAATTCTCCATTTCCCTGAGGATAATATGCAGAGTAGTACTGGTGCTCAAACTTCAACATGGCAGACATCTCTATCCAAACGACGTCCTCAAAATGAAAACCATGGTTTGAGACTATCTATTGGGGGACACCGAAACGTGTGATAACGTGGTTAAAAAAGAACTATGTCACGGTATCAGCCTTACAATATAATGTTGGCATGGCCTCAACCCATTTATTGAATTAATAAATGGCCACAACTATGTACTTATGACTGCTGACCGATGTGGGATTACAAGTCATGAAGTCGATCGCAGACTTACAGAAGGGACTGACTATGACACCATGATGTAACAGCACGAGAGGTGTTCTTCCTTTTGGGGAAAAGAGCCGACAATTGCGATAGTGTTTGACTGCAAGGATGCAATCGACAAAGATGGTGGGCCAAAAATAAATGACTCATAGGATCTTCTGGGCGGTGTCCAAACCAGAGAGGTGGCCACCACAGGCTCCATTGTGACAATCATTCATGACTTTTTCAGCCTCATCATGGGTAAGGCAATGACGTAAAATGGTGTCGACACCGTAATGATACAAGACATCGCCATTGAGGAGATAGCAAGCAGATTGGTGCTAAATTCGTCATCGATATTCACAGCTTAAATGGGCCGTAAATTTTCGAGTGCGCAGATATAGGAGGATGCCCCCATACCATGGGTCTTCCATAGAAATGAAAAATAGGAATTCATTCGGAAGGTCGATTGTGATCGGTGGCGATGCAGACGAAGGAGGGAGGTTTGTCATTAGGGCATCTAATGCCAAATCTTTGGTACTCTTGGGGGCAATGAATTCCAAATCGTACTTCTGGACAACGACAATCCACTTGGAAGAATGACCTTATACAAGCTGGCGACTCAAGAGATACCTCATGGAGTTGGAATCAGCCATGATGCGAGTGCGACTCATCAATATGTAATGGCATAGTTTCTAAACATAAAAGATGACGGAGAGAGCCATCTTCTCTTTGTGTGGATAACATGGGGGGGTTCGAAAAGCTTATGACTTACATAATAGATTACATGCTCTTGATGAGCATCGTCTTCTTGGGCCAAGACTCCAATGATGGCATTTTTGGATGCTGAGACATAGAGGATGAACTCCTTAGTGAAGTCGGGAGGAGACAACAAAGGAGTGAAAGTATAGAGCTTGTTTCAGTGTGTCAAAAGCGTCTTGCACATGCTTATCCCAAACAAAATCAATGTTGGTACAAAGCAGTCATAAGAAGACATGGACCTTTGTCGCATAGTCCAGAATGAAACGACGAAGGAAGTTTGGCTTGCCTTGGATACTCTACAATTGGCTCAAAGTACATGGGGGGTGAAGATTCATAATGTGTTTGAACTTTCAAAGGATCAACTGCAATCCCCTTATGGGATACGATAAACCCAAGTAAACACTCAAGAGGGACACAAAACACACACTTGAGGTGGTTCAAGTGTACGTTGTATTTGTGACATTGCAAGAAGAATTGACGTAAGTCTTCTAGATGCTGTGAATGCTTCCAAGAGTGAGCCATGAGGTCGTCTAGGTAGACCAATATAATGTGGATAAGGTCATGGAAGCAAAATGCCATGGCCTGCTAGAAAGTGGCTCCAACATTTTTAAGGCCAAATGGCATAACTCAATACGCAAATGTGCCCCAAGGGATTGTGAAAGCAGTCTTGTACTCGTCTTGTTTCTGGATTTGAATTTTGTTATAATCGGAAAAAACCATCCATGAAAGAAAAGACTTCGTGGATGAAACACACATCATTGATTTGTTCAATGAACAGAGTGGGGAATTTTTTTTGGGGACATGCCAAATTGAAGTCATGGAAGTCAGTACAGACGCATATGGTACCTTGTTTTTTGTTGACGGAACAGGATTAGCAACCCAAGTGGTGTACGCAATGGGGTATATGAAACTTGATTTACGTAGTTTCTTGATCTCTACTTTGACAACAAGATCCTTTAAGGGGTGAATGGGTCTTTGATTTTTGTGTACAAGCTCAACATAAGGCCATGTGTCGATATGATGTTTGATGATAGATGGATCTAGGCCAAGCATCTCGGTATAGGACCAAGCAAAAATATCACGGAACTCCTGGAAAAGTGCTTTGTAGGAAGAAACTTCTTCAGGGGAGCAAGATGCTCCGAGTCTAATAGATTCAACTACCTCGGGTTTGATTGATATATTGAACTTAATAGTTGGTGAAATGTTAGCCATGTTTCCCTCCTCGAAGGGGTTGGGTGCCGGAACAAGGTTCTTGAACCAGTCTAGTTTTCCATGGATGAAGTATTTGGCTTCAACTGAGTACTGATCTGATGATGAAAGAGGTTCATCAGGAATAAAGAATGAGCGATGGTGCATATCATCCCAAGGGTAATCAGGAGTCAAAAGAGCTTCAAGGATCTCCTCATTGTTGTTAAAATAATGTGTAGATAGATCAGAGGGATCCTTTATGACTGGGGAGAGAGAAGGACTACTGGAACTGGAGATGTTGGAGTAGGACCCCGCAGCTACAGAAGAAGCTGCTAATTTTGGCGAAAAGAGAGAAGTTTAGCGGAAAAAGGACAGGGCAGAGCTACGACGGTGTAGCACGTTTCCAGC